>MCJB01029583.1:0-57027 GCA_002018475.1 Nicotiana obtusifolia | reverse complement strand
GTGGGGGGGGGGGGAGGGGTCAGGCACCTGATGCGCCTGTTGCTTCCTCCGCACTTTAGGAGACTCTCGAGCATTTTTTGAGCATGTTTGCACTCTAGCTCATGCGAGGTTGATTCCACTTGCTCCTGCCACATCTCAGGCCGGGGGAGGAGCACATACTCCCCCCGCCCATACCCCAGAGCAGCGGTCTAGGTTGACCAGGTCCTAGAGGTCATACCAGTGTGGGCGGTTGTCCCAGTTCAGACCGAGGTTAGGGCAGCAACATGTGAGGGGGAGCAGCTCAGGCTCGAGAGGTACCAGAAGTACCACCCCCAACTTGCAGCAGCTTAGCTTTGGATGATGCACATGGTTCTCTTGAGGAGTGCCACCGCATCCTCCGTACTATGGGTATTGTGGAGTCGAGTAGGGTTGCTTTCAATACGTTCCAGCTTAAGGGAGCGGCTTATCAGTGGTGGCGAGCGTACGAGTTGGGTAGCTCAGCCGAGGCAGCTTCACTCACCCGGGCTCAGTTTTCAGAGATGTTCATGAGAGAGTTTGTTCCCCAGAGCCTTCGGCATGCATGGCGCATGGAGTTTGAGTAGTTGCGCCAGGGTGCTATGACCGTGTCGGACTATGCTATGAGGTTCAGCTAGTTGTCTAGACAGGTGTACCATGAAGTCTCCGTAGCAAAACTCCAACATCTAGTTAATGACTGACATGCTCAGAGGTACCTGGATCTGCACAAAAATGTGTAGAAGTGTAGCATGAGTACACCACAGCGGTACCCAGTAAGTATCAAGCCTAACTTTATTAGAGTAGTGACGAGGTCAGGTCAAGATACCTACTAGACATAGAAACCTGTGCAAGATATAATATAAAGCTAAAATGGAATAACATCAATTTAAGGCTAACAACGGAAAGATTAGTAATTTATGACCAACAATGAAATAATATAAGCACAAATGGCAGCAAGAAATAAACGGGTAATGAAGCAACAACATAATCAGAACACAGATGAAATGTGAATGAACTCAAATAAGGAAAATAGATGACAACACAAATAATCAAATCGTTTCCAGTGCATGGACTTACAACAAGAATTATCCCGAGGCACTACACCTCGTAGCCAAAAATCATGAGCCATAATTTCCAAATCTTGCACGTCTGGCACCTCATGCCCACAATAACAATCACCTTCATACGGCAATGCCCACGTGCTACCGTGTACATTGTATCCGTGTCAAATATCAATTTAAACGTTCAAGAGATATATTTCAACACAATAAAGAATATTAACAATCTTTAATAAAGTAAGGCATCGAATGAGATAATGTGTTTATTTCAGAAGTAAAATAAAGTACAATTTATACAAAGTAGATTATCAGATAGGCTTAGTTTAGAAACCAATAAAATAAAGTAAAACTATTGTGTTTAAATAAAGTAAACATCAATTAAATTGACGAATTAATATAGAATTTGTTAAAGTAAAACATGATAACAATTTTAAGTAAAGTAAACATCAAATAGGATTATGAGTATAATTTGAGAACCCAACTAAAGTAAAAATGTCACAACCATTTGGAATAGTAAAGCACCGAGTGAGATAACGAATTCTATCTTAAGAGAAACATAGAACAATGCATGTTAATAATTCTTTTATTTAAAATTGTTATGTTACCAACTATTTAACAGAATTCGTCTTCACAATCAATTTACCAAGTAATAACGGACGCCCAGATTGGCATGTTAAAATAACACAATAAAGCACGTAGAATTTATGACTCACACAAGAAGCCACATTTATTCCAACACCAAGATAATAATGAATAACCAAATACAATCAAAATACAAATGAATGATTGAAGGAAGAATAGTAACCATTTAAATCAACAAGTCGTTCCAACATAGAATATACGATAAGAATCTCATCGAGGTACCACACCTCATATTCACATTTCACAAATAACAATCACAATCTTCCTTATATCGCCGCGTGAGCCTTGCATTTATTTTTGAAAATATTTTTTCCGAAATAGCTACATGCTCTTTAGCCCCCCTTATGTCGCTGCTTGGCTTTAAGTAATTCTCTTACTAGCAACACACACATAAATCCCACCTTATGTTGGCGCATACACATCAACCCCTATCCTCATATTGTCACATAGGTATCAGTTTCACAATGCAATAATCAACTCGCACCTCACGTGCCCATATGCCACAACATTTCCGAGATCAAAAATACTAATTTTACCACAAAAAATAGCCTACGGCTCAATCACAATATGCACAAGAATTTCAGTAACAACAAAATGAGTGAAGAACAACTCAACGAAGGGAAAGATATCTTTGAAGGAAAAGCTATTTTTGAGTGTTGACTTGGCCTCGAGGCTCTGCACCAAACACCCACACAAGTTTAAAAACATCATATAAACTCGCTAGCGTGATCAATAAACCAAAATAACATCTATAACCATGAATCTGACATCAAAACGCATGAATTTCAAAAGAAAACTCAAGAACCTCTAGAATTGCAACCAAGCGTCCGAATCGTATCGAACCAACTTCGAATTACACCAAAGTTTGCAGATAAGTACCAAATAGAAAAAAAAAACCTATTCCAAGTCCCAAAAATAAATTCCAAACCCGATAGCCAAAAAGTCAACCTGCGGTCAAACTTAGAGAAACTTCTAAACCTCAATTGCCAACCTTCGGCAAAATAAGTCAAATCAACCTAGGGACCTCCGAATTTAATTTCGGGCATACGCCCAAGTCCAAAATCATGATACGAATCTATCAGAGCCATAAAAACACTGATTCGAGATCAAATACATAAAAATTCAAACTTGGTCAACTCTTCCAACTTTAAGCTTCTAGAATATGAATCACTCTTCCAAATCAATCTCAAACCACTAAAAAACCAAATCCAATGATAAACGCAAGTCATAATACACCATATGAAGATATTTGTGACATCAGACCACCGAACAAAGTGAAATCAAAACGATTGGTAGGGTCGTTACATCTTTATACCTTACTCATTCATGTTTTGTACAACTCTTTCTTCTACATCATTTTATTTATTTAGCTTCTTTACAAAAATTTTACCTCAAATATCCATCTTTACTTGCTACATGTACGTGAAATTAATTATCCTTTTGGTGATGATATTTTACATAATCTCTCATTGCCACGACCCAAAACCCCGCAAAAGGGATCGTGATGGAACCTAGTCTCTAAAAGTGGGTTTACCTATCACATACGATTCCAATAAAAATTTAACAACTTCAAAATTTAATAAAAATAGAGAAATACCATAACATAGCCAAACGGAGATACAACAGTTATCATCCCAAAACCCGGTAATACTGATTCATAAGTTCTACAAGGAATATATAAAAAGTCTCAAAGCGTACAATATTTTAAATAATACATAAACAGTGGAAAATAAAGTAAAGAGGGTGACTCTGAGGCCTGCGAATGGAACAACAAGGATACCTTGAAGTATCCAACCAGCTCTAGTACGCCTCCTAATGATCACTCGATCCGAAGTACCTGGATCTACACAAAGAATGTGCACAAGAGTAGTATGAGTACACCACAATCAGTACCTTGGCGGAGTAGTGATGAGGCCGAAGTCATGACACTCACTAATCAGATAACCAGTGCAAAATTGCAAAATAAAACTGACAACGAAATATATAACATAACAAGTATCAACAACCTAGAATAGCGTGTAACAATAACTCAATGTAGAATAATCTATTTTTTCCAACAAAATATCAATGAGAATGGGGCATGTGATAGCATATCATAAATCAACTAACAATTTATAAAGCACAAGGCAGAAACACTTAAGAAATAAGTGTATGATTAAAATATCAACCATGATTACAACAAATGAACCACATCAAAGGAACACCCTAATGTATCTGATAACATCACAAACAAATCCACCCTTATGTTGCCGCATGGACATAAACGATGGGATGCCTCCCTTATGTCGCCGCGTGCGCAGAAAGCCACCCTTATTTTGCCGCATGCACATAACAATGAAATGCTTCCCTTATGTCACTGCATGTGCATCTCGCCATCCTTATACTCCACACAACACCAATCAACCCCCATAACATGTCAACGTGTACCACAATATCACAAAAATAACAATACCCAAAGTCACATCAAGATATAGCCGATGGCTCAATAACAAGGTGCACAAGAACATGACAATAGAATAAGAGTGTATGGAGTATTCAACAGTAAAGTATGTTTCGTATAACAAACAACCCTAATTCAAGGAATGTTAATAGCCTATGGTCTAGTCCGGTTGTAGCTACATTTACCTATTTATCATTTCTTATATGTTCATTTATGGCTATGTGACTTGCTGCGGGGTGGTTGGTTTGGGTTCGGGTGAGTTTCAAAGTGAATTGGGACACTTAGTCCCAAGGTTGGAAGTTTAAGTTAAAAGAGTTGACTGGAGTTTGAATTTTGTGTAGACGACTCCAGAATAGAGTTTTAATGGTACCAATAGCTTGGTATGGTGATTTTGGACTTAGGCGTATGTTCGGATACTGTTTGGAGGTCCGTAGGTTGGTTTGAGGCTTTTTGGCAAAAGTTGTAAAGTTGAAGGTCTGGAAGGTTGATAGGCTTGACCAAGGATTGACTTTATAAATATCGGGCTCGTATTGTGATTCCGAAAGTTGGTATAGGTCCATTGTGTCATTTTGGACTTGCATGCAAAATTTGAGCTTATTCGGAGTTGGTTTGATATGATTCCGCATTAATTTTAGAAGTTGAATGTTCATTGATTCAATAGGCTTGAATTGGGGTTCAATTCATAGATTTGATGTTGTTTGATGTGATTGAAGGCTTGAAGTACGTTCGTGTTGTGTTTTGGGACTTGATGGTATGTTCAGACAGGGTCCCCGGGGCCCCGGGTGTGAGTCGGATTGAATCAGGATTCATTTTGGACTTGGAGGATTTTAGATGCCTTCTGAGTTTTGTGGCACTGCAGAAGCGGCCCACTGGCCGCAGATGCGAGATGTGGCTTGGTGAGTTGGGTCTATAGGTGCAAGCAACCTTGCACAGGTGCACAATCACAGAAGCGGATTCCTTCTGCAGAAGCGAACTTTGGTCATTTGGCTTAGGACGCAGGTGTGGGCGTTTTCCACAGAAGCGCAGAACCGCGTATGGTTTCACTGAAGCTGTAATTCTGAGCATATGTGGAAGCCACATCTGCGATCAAAAATCTGCAGAAGCGGAGTCGTAGATATTCCATTCATCCGGGTGCCACTAAGATGTATCAGAATTTTAGGCAACACTATTTGTGGAAAAGAATGGAGAAGGATATAGTGGAGTATGTGGTGTGGTGCTTGAACTGTTAGCAGGTGAAGTGCGAGCATCAGAGGATGGGCGGTTTGCTTCAAGGACTTGAGTTTCCTAAGTGGAAATGGGAGCACGTTACCATGGATTTTATTGTTGGGCTCCCACAGAATTTGAAGAAATTTGATGTAGTGTGGATTGTTGCTGACAGACTGACCAAGTCTGCACACTTCATTCCTGTTATGACTACTTATTCTTCAAAGCAGCCGGTTCAGACTATATCCGTGAGATTGTTTGTCTCATGGCATGGCGGTGTCCACTACGTAGTTTACATCGCATTTCTGGAGAGTCGTGTAGCGTGAGTTAGGCACAAGGGTTGAGTTGAGTACAACATTTCACCCCCAGACAAACGGGCAGTCCGAGCACACCATTCAGATCTTGGAAGATATGCTACGTGCCTGCGTTATGGATTTCGGGGGTTCTTGGGATCAGTTCTTGCCGCTTGCAGAGTTTGCCTACAACAACAACTACCAATCGAATATTCAGATGGCTCCTTACGAGGCCCTATATAGGAGACGATGTCGTTCTCCAGTTGGTTGATTTGAGCTGAGGGAGGGTAGGTTGTTGCTCATCGATTTGGTTTGGGATGCCTAGAAGAAAGTCAAGTTGATTCAAGATCGGCTTTGTACAACACAGTCTAGACAGAAGAGTTATGCTGATCGGAAGGTTCGTGATGTAGCATTTATGGTGGGAGAGAGGGTTTTGCTGTGGGTTTCACCCATGAAGGATGTGATGAGATACGGGAAGAGGGGCAAGTTAAGCCCTAGGTATATCGGTCATTTTGATACCCTTGAGAGAGTTGGTGAGGTGGCCAACAAGCTTGCATTGCCACCCAGCCTATCGTCGGTCCACCCGGTGTTCCATGTTTTCATGATCTGAAAGTATTATGGTGATCCGTCCCATGCGTTAGATTTCAGCTCAATCCAATTTGACAAGGATTTGACTTATGTTGATGAACCGGTTGCCTTCTTGGACAGGTAGGTCTGAAAGTTAAGGTCAAAGAACATTTCTTCAGTGAAGGTTCAATGGAGGGGTAGACCAGCCGAGGGGCGACTTGGGAGACCGAGCATGATATGCGTAGCCATTACCCTTACATTTTTAGTACTTCAAGTATGTCTCTATACTCGTTCGAGGACAAACGTTTGTTTTAAGAGGGGGAGAATGTAATGACCTGACTAGTTGTTTTGAGTATTATAGCCCCATCCCCCTATTTATCATTTCTTATATGTTCATTTATGTTTATGTGACTTGCCAGGGTAGTTGGTTTAGGTTTGGGTGAGTTTCATAGTGAATTAGGAAACTTAGTCCCAAGGTTGGAAGCTTAAGTTGAAAGATTTAACTGGAGTTTGAATTTTGTGTTGACGACTCCAGAATGAAGTTTTGATGGTTCTAATAGCTTCGGATGGTGATTTTTGACTTAGGCATATGTCCGAATATTAATTTGAAGGTCCATAGGTTGGTTTGAGGCTTTTTTTTGAATGTTGGAAAGTTGAAGATTTGGAAAGTTGATAGGTTTGACTGAGAGTTGACTTTATTAATATCGGACTCGGATTGTGATTCCGAGAGTTGGTATAGGTCTGTTGTGTCATTTGGGACTTTCATGCAAAATTTGAGTTCATTAGGAGTTGGTTTGATATGATTAGTTTTAGAGGTTGAATGTTCATTGATTCAATAGGCTTGAATTGGGGTGCGATTCGTAGATTTGATATTGTTTGATGCGATTTAAGACCTCGAATAGGTTCGCGTTGTGTTTTTGGACATGATGTTATTTTCGGACGTGGTCCCGGGGGCCCCGGGTGTGAGTCGGATCGAATCTAAAATTCATTTTTGGACTTGGAGGATTTTGGATGCCTGTTGAGTTCAGGTGCAATCGCGCCTGCGATGGTATGGCCGCAGGTGCGGCACCATAGAAGCGGCACACTTGCTACAGATGCGAGATGGGGCTGGGTGAGTTGGTCGCCTTGCGCATGTGCGCAAACATAGAAGCGGATTTTGGCCTTTTGGCTTAGGATCGCAGGTGCGGTCGTTTTCTGTAGAAGCTGAAAATTTGACCACAAAAGCGGAAATCACTGCACAGAAAAGGATTGAGTCGACGGTTTTATTTCATTTTCCATGTTTTGAGTTAGAAAGCTCAATTTCGGCGATTTTTGAGGGGATTTTCAAGGATTGGATTGGGATAAGGGTTTTTGACTCGGATTGGTTTATTATTCATGATTCCACCAGTGTTTTTATCATTTAATTAGTGATTTGAGTTGGAGAAATTGGGTGATTTTGTAAAACTTTCCTAAACCATAAATTGAGGATTTGAAGGTCGATTTGAAGTCGGAATTGAATAATTTTAATATGGTTGGACGTGTATCAGAATGGGTGTTCAGATTTTGTATGTTTGGTCGGGTTCCGAGGTACGGTCCCGGGGTTGACTTTTTGAGTTGGCATTTTGATTTTCATTAAAGATTAAAACTTTATTATCCGAAATTTTTTCCTATGGCTTGTATTTATGGTATTAAATTATTTTGTATTTTCGCAGAAAAGGCTTATTAGAGGATTAATTTGGCTTGATTGAAGTAAGCATCTTTCCTAACTTTGTGTGGGGAACTACCCCTTAGGACTTAGGTTGATTTGTGTTATTTGGATTATGCGAAAGACGTGCACATGAATTGATGAGTGTGTACACGGGCTTATATGTGGTATTTTGACCGGTTTAGAGTCTTAGACTCTTTAATGCTTTTAATTAGAAATTATAATATCATGTTATATCTTTCATTGTTAAATTGCTTTTACATGCTTTACTTGATGTTCTTATCACATGCTCTATCCCTTGTTGTCAAACATGGTCTTATATGCCTAATTGCCTTTGTTATCTCTCTTATTTTCATGTTACCTCTTTTATTGTCAAGTCATTCTTATTTGAAGTTGTTGATTATTGAGATATCTTTCCTTGTTGAGTAATTTTCACTCATTTTATTATTATTGAGATTCTTGTTCGTATTGAGGTTGAGCCGTGGGCTATATGTTGTAGTAACTTTAGTATTGTTGATTTTGGCAAGTTCTGGCATATGGGCACTTGTGGTGCAAGTTGTTATTCTGTTGTGATATTTATGCACATGCGGCGGTATAAGGATAGGGGTTAATGTGCGTGCGGTGACATAAGGTTGGAATTTATGTGCGTGTTTCTAGTAAGGGAATTACTTGAAGCCACGAAGCGACATAAGGGGGCTAAAGTCCGTGTAGCTATTTTGGGAAAATGTTTTCAAAAATATCCAAATGTAAGGCTCACGCGGCTGTCTAAGGAAAGGTTTTGAATGTGAATTGTGAAATGAGGTTATGAGGCGTGGTACCTCAGTTGTATTCTTGTTGTACATTCTATGTTAAAAAGGCTTGTTTGAACAATTGTTGTTGTTTCCTTCTTTGTCTTACTTGTATTTGTCCGTATTTGATTACTTGTTGTTCTCTTTATGTGTTCACTTCTTGTCGCTTTTACCGCCTTAATTTCCGTTGTTAGCTTACCTTATTATATTGCTTTATTGTCATTATTTCCTCGCTTTCATTATTAGACTATACTTTACTTTATTCATTTTTTCTTATCCTTGTAGGTGCCTTGACCTGGTCTCGTTACTACTCTTCGGAGGTTAGGCTTGATACTTACTGGGTAGTGTTGTGGTGTACTCATACTACACTTCTGCCTTTTTTTTGCATATCCAGGTACATCTGCTCATGCCAGACTCTGGTGATTGTTCAGTTATCTTTCCGGAGACTTCAAGGTATACCTACTCGATGTCCATATGCCTCCAAGTCACCTTTAGTCGTTACTTTTACTACTATTTATTTTCTACTGAGACAATGTTGTATTTGAGATAGATTATTTTTGTAGAGCTTATTCGGTTTATTTTATCATCTTATTTCATTATTCCTGTTAAGTTATTCATGAATGTTAGGCTTACTTAGTCTTAGAGACTATGTGCCATTATAACTACCTTAGGTGGGATTTTGGGGTCGTTACAAGTTGGTATCAGATCTCTAGGTTCATAGGTGCTAGGAGTCATAAGCAAGTTTAGTAAAGTCTTGCACATCGGTACGAAGACGTCTGTACTTATATCGAGAGGCTATGGAACAGTTAGGAAATTCCACTTCTTTGATTCCTTATCGTGCAAACTTGTTGATTTCGAAATGTGAGTTTTTCTCTTTCTATTCTGTCACATACGGTAGGACACGTACTGCTGGATCCGATGATCAGACACCCACGCTCCCAAATATAGCCACATGAGGCTGGCGCAGAGTCTAAGGAGGGGCACATGTTGCAGCCAGAGCACCTTCCCGAGCAGTGACTGAGGAATCGCCAGTAGCTCCGGTTGGGGGACAGATACTTGAGACGCCTGTTGTTGCCCTTGGACTTCAAGAGACCCTGGCATAATTATTGAGCATGTTCGACACTCTAGCACAGGCGAGACTGATTCCCCTTGCACGGGCTACATCCCAGGCTGGGGGAGGAGCTCAGACACCTGCAGCCCACACTCTAGAGCAGCGGGTCCATGTTGATCGGGTCTCGGGGATTATGCCAGCGCAGCCTGTTGTTCCAGTTCAGCCTGAGGTCAGGCCATCAACATCTGAGGAGGAGTAGAGGAGACTTGAGAGGTTTAAGAAGTTTGATTCTCCTACTTTCAGCAGCATAACTATCGAGGATGCGCAAGTCTTTCTAGAGAAGTGCCATCGTATTCCCCGCACCATGGGTATTGTGGAGGCTACTGGAGATTCTTTTATTACATTTCAGTTGTCAGGAGTAGCATATCAGTGGTCGCAGGCTTAGGAGGAGGGTATGCCAGTTGATGCAGCTTCACTCACTTGGTCTTAGTGTTCAGAGATGTTTTTGAGAGAGTTTGTTCCCTAGACCCTATGGCACACAGAGTTTGAGGACATGCGTCAGGGGACTATGACAGTGTCAGAGTATGCTATCAAATTCAATGAGTTGTCACGACATGCACCTACCTTGGTTTCTACAGTCAAAGAGAGAGTCCGTAAATTCATCGAGGGGCTCAACTATGTTTTAGATTCAGCATGGCTTGAGAGTTTAAGACAAACACTCCGTATCAACAGGTGGTAGAGATCGTGCGGAGGTTGGAAGGTATGCGAGGCCGGGAGAGAGTGGACAGGGAGGCCTAAAGGCCTCGAGGTACTTGAGGATTTAGTGGTGGCTAGGCTGCAGCTATAGCTCGACATGGCAGAGGATATGTGAGTCAGCCAGTTCATTCAGCACTTCCAGCTACTAGCAATGCTTCGACTATGTCTAGGTCTAAGGTTGTCCACTATGCACGGAGGCTGCCGCTTCAGATGCTGTCATCATAGGTATTGTTCCGGTCTGTCACAGAGATGCCTCAGTTTTATTAGATCCAAGTTCCACTTACTCATATGTATCATCTTACTTTGTTCCGTATCTGGATGTATCACGTGATCCTTTGAGTGCTCCTGTATATGTGTCCACGCATGTGAGAGATTCTATTGTTGTAGACCGTGTTTATCGGTTGTGTTTGGTTACTATCGGTGGTTATGAGACTAGAGTTGATCGATTGCTACTCAATATGGTAAACTTTGATGTGATCTTGGGCATGGACTGGTTGTCACCCTATCAATCTATTTTGGACTATCATGTCATGACCGTGACATTGGCTATGCCAGGGTTACCACGGTTAGAGTGGAGGGGTGCATCAGATTATATTCCTAGCAGGGTTGTCTTTTATAAAGGCACAACGAATGGTTGAGAAGCGGTGTGATGCATACTTAGCCTTTATGAGTGCTGATACTCCTACCATGAGTTAGTTCCAGTAGTGAGAGATTACCCAGACGTACTTCCGGTAGACCTACTGAGCTTGCCGCTCGATAGGGATATTGATTTTAGTATTGACTTAGAGACAAGCACCCAACCCATTTCTATTCCACCATATTGTATGGCACCTGTGGAGTTGAAGGAATTGAAAGAGCATCTTCAGGAGTTGCTTGATAAGGGTTTCATCCGACCGAGTGTCTCGCCTTGGGGTGCACCGGTTATGTTCGTAAAGAAGAAGGATGGCTCTATACGAATGTGCATTGATTATAGGCAGCTGAACAAAGTTACAGTCAAGAACAAGTACCTATTTCCACGCATTGATGACTTATTTGACCAGCTACAGGGTGCCAAAGTGTTCTCAAAGATTAATTTGAAGTCAAGGTATCATTAGCTAAATATTGGGGACTCAAATATCCCGAATACTGCTTTCAAGACTCGGTATGGTCACTACGACTTTCTAGTGATGTCACTTGGGCTGACCAATACCCCAGCAATATTTATGCACCTGATGAACAGTGTATTCCAGCCATATCTTGATTCTTTCGTCATCGTATTCATCGACTACATCTTGATGTATTCCCACAACTGGAAAAATCATGAGCAGCATTTGAGGATCGTGCTCTAGACCTTGAGGGAGAAGAAGCTATACGCAAAATTCTCAAAGTCTAAGTTCCGGCTCGATCCAGTGGTATTTTTGGATAATGTGGTGTATAGTGAGGGGATTAAGGTAGATCCGAAGAAGATTGAGGAAGTTCAAAGTTGGCTCAGACCGTCTTCAGCTACTGAGATCCGGAGTTTTCTTGGTTTGGCCTGGTATTATCGCCTCTCGTCCATTTTTGCACCTTTGACCAAGTTGACCTAAAAGGGTGCTCCATTCAGGTGGTTAGACGAGTGTGAGGAGAGCTTTTAGAAGCTCAAGACTGCCTTGACCACAACTCCAGTCCTGGTTTGCCTTCACCATTGGGTTCATATACTATTTATTGTGATGCTTCGCAAATTGGTATTGGGTGTGTCTTGATGCAGAAGGGTAGGGTGATTGCTTAAGTTTCGCGCCAGTTGAATCCCCATGAGAAGAACTACCCCGTTCATGATCTAGAGTTGGCAGCTATATTTCATGCATTGAAGATTTGGAGGCATTGTCTCTACAGCGTGTCTGTTAGGTATTCACAGGTCATCGGAGTCTATATCACTTGTTTAAGCAAAAGGACCTGAACTTGAGGTAGCAAAGGTAGTTTGAGCTGTTGAAAGACTATGATATCACTATTTTGTATCATTCTGTGAAGGCCAATGTAATGGCTGATGCCTTGAGTAGGAAGGCTGAGAGTATGGGTAGCCTCGCATATATTCCAGCTGGTGAGAGACCATTAGCATTGGATGTTCAGGCGTTGGCCAATCAGTTTGTGAGATGGGATGTTTTGGAGCCCAGCCGGGTTTTAGCTTGCATGGTTTCTCAGTCTTCTTTGTATGAGCGCATCAGAGAGCGTTAGTATGAGAGTCCTCATTTGCTTGTCCTTAAGGACACAGCGCAACGTGGCGATGCCAAGGAGGTTTCTATTGGAGATGATGGGGTGTTGCGGATGTAGGGCCGGTTATGTGTGCCCAATGTGGATGGGTTGCGTGAGTTGATCCTTGAGGAGATCCACATATCGCGATATTCCATTAATCTAGGTGCCGCTAAGATGTATCAGGATTTGAGGTAACACTATTGGTGGAGAAGAATGAAGAAAGATATAGTGGAGTACGTGTCTCGGTGCTTGAACAACTAGCAGGTGAATTACGATCATCAGAGGCCGGGCGGTTTGCTTCAGAGAGTTGAGATTCCCGAGTGGAAATGGGAGCATGCTACCATGGATTTCGTTGTTGGGCTCCCACGGACTTTGAAGAAATTTGATGCAGTGTGGGTTATTATGGACAGACTGACCAAGTCTGCACACTTCATTTCGGGTGTTACTACCTATTCTTCAGAGCAGGTGGCTTAGATCTATATCTGCGAGATTATTCATCTTTATGGCATGACGGTGTCCATTATCTTTAATCGACGCACGCAGTTTACATCGTATTTCTACAGAGTCGTGCAACGTGAGTAAGGCACATGGGTTGAGTTGCATATAATATTTCGTCCCCAAACGGACGGGCAGTCCGAGCACACCATTCAGATCTTGGAAGATATGCTACGTGCCTGCGTTTTGGATTTCGGGGGCTCTTGGGAACATTTTTTGCCGCTTGCAAAGTTCGCCTACAACAATAGCTACCATAGAGTAATTAGTGGCTCCTTATGAGGCCCTATATGGGAGATGATGTCATTCTCTAGTTGGTTGATCTGAGCCAGGGGAGGCTAGGTTGTTGGGCACCGATTTGGTTTTGGATGCCTTGGAGAAAGTCAAGTTGATTCAGGATTGGCTTCGTACAACACAGTCTAGACAAAAGAGTTATGTTGATCTGAAGGTTCGTGATATAGCATTTACGGTGGGAGAGAGGGTTTTGCTGCGAGTTTCACCTATGAAGGGTGTTATGAGGTTTGGGAAGATGGGAAAGTTGAGCCCTAGGTATATCAGTCCTTTTGATATCCTTGAGAGAGTTGGTGAGGTAGCCTACAAGCTTGCATTGCCACCCAGCCTATTGGCAGTCCACCCGGTGTTCCATGTTTCGATGATCCAAAAGTATTATAGTGATCCGTCCCATATATTAGATTTCAGCTCAATCCAATTTGACAAAGATTTGAATTATGTTGATGAACTAGTGGCCATCTTGGATAGGCAGGCCTGAAAGTTAAGGTCAAGGAACATTTCTTCAATGAAGGTTCAATGGAGGGGTAGACTAGCCGAGGAGGCAACTTGGGAGACCGAGCGTGATATGCATAGTCGTTACCCTCACATTTTCAGTAATTCAAGTATGTCTCTCTACTCGTTCGAGGACGAACCTTTGTTTTAAGAGGGAAAGAATGTAATGACCTGACCAGTTGTTTTGAGTATTGTAGTCCCATCCCCCTATTTATCATTTCTTATATGTTCATTATGGTTATGTGACTTACCGGGGGTAGTTGATTTAGGTTCGGGTGAGTTTCGGAGTGAATTTGGACATTTAGTCCCAAGGTTGGAAGCTTAAGTTGAAAGAGTTTGACTTTTGTGTTAGACAGAATGGAGTTTTGATGGTTCCAATAGCTTTGTATGGTTATTTTGGACTTAGGCGTATGCCCAGATATTTATTTGGAAGTCCGTGGGTTAGTTTGAGGCTCTTTGATGAAAGTTTGAAAGTTGAAGGTTTGGAAGGTTGATAGGTTTGACTGAGAGTTGACTTTATTGATATCAGGCTCAGATTGTGATTCCGAGAGTTGGTATAGGTCCGGTGTGTCATTTGGGACTTGCATGCAAAATTTGAGCTCATTCGGAGTTTGTTTGAAATGATTAGTTTTAGAGGTTGAATGTTCATTGATTCGAAAGGCTTGAATTGGGGAGCGATTCATTGATTTGATGTTATTTGATGATAGCCTCGAGTAGGCTCTTGTTGTGTTTTGGGACTTGATGGTATGTTCGGACGGGTCCGGGGGGGCCCAGGTGTAAGTCGGATCGAATCCGAATTCATTTTGGACTTGGAGGATTTTGGATGCCTGCTGAGTGTTGGTGCAATCGTACCTGCGATGATATGGCCGCAGGTGCGGCACCGCAGAAGCGGTCCACTGGCTGCAGATGCGAGAGGGAGCTGGGTGAGTTGGGTCCCCAGGTGCGGACAACCTTGCGCAGGTGCGCAAACACAGAAGCGGATTTTGACCGTTTGGCTTAAGAGAATAGGTGCAGTCGTTTTCTGCAGAAGCGGATGCGCAAAAGCGCGTATGGGTCCGTAGAAGCGGGAATATATGGGGGTAAGTTGAAGCCGCATTATGATCAATTTTTCGCAGATGCAGAGTCGCAAATGCGACAATTTGACTGCAAGAGCAAAAATCACTGGGCAGACAAGGATTGACTCGAGGGTTTTCTTTCATTTTCCACATTTCGAGTTAGAGAGCTTGGTTTTGGGCGATTTTGGAGGGGATTTTCAAGGATTGGATCGGGATAAGTGTTTTTGACTCAAATTTGTTTATTATTCATGATTCCATTATTGTTTTTATCATTTAATTAGTGATTTGATTTGGAGAAATTGGGAGATTTTATAAAACTTTCCTAAACCATAAATTGAGGATTTGAAGGTCGATTTGAAGTCAGAATTGAATAATTTTAATATGGTTGGACTTGTATCGGAATGAGTGTTCGGATTTTGTAAGTTTGGTCAGGTTCCGAGGTGCGGTCCTGGGTTGACTTTTTGAGTTGGCGTTTTGATTTTCATTAAAGATTAAAGCTTTATAAACCGGAATTGCTTCTTATGGCTTGTATTTATGGTATTAAGTTATTTTGGCTAGATTAGAGCCATCCGGAGTTGGATTTTTGCGGAAAAGGCTTATTAGGGGATTAATTTGGCTTGTTTGAAGTAAGTATTTTGCCTAACTTTGCTTGGGGGAACTACCTCTTAGGACTTGGGTCGATTTGTGTTATTTGAATTATGTGAAAGACGTGTACATGAGGTGACGAGTATGTACATGAGCTTATATGTGGTATTTTTACCGGTTAGACTCTTAGACTCTTTAACGCATTTAATTAGAAATTGTAATATCATGTTATATCTTCCATTGTTAAATTTCTTTTACATGCTTTAATTAATGTTGTTATCATATGCTCTATCCTTTATTGTCAAACATGCTCTTATATGCCTTAATTGCCTGTGTTATCTCTCTTATTGTCATGTTACCTTATTCATTGTCGAGTTATTCTTATTTGAAGTTGTTGATTATTGAGATATCTTTCCTTGTTGAGTAATTCTCACTCATTTTGTTATTATTGAGATTCTTGTTCGTATTGTGGTTGAGTCATGGGCTATATGTTGTAGTAACTTTGGTATTGTTGATTTTAGCAAGTTGTGGCATATGTGCACTTGTGGTGCGAGTTGTTATTCTGTTGTGATATTTATGCGCATGCGGCGGTATAAAGATAGGGTGTAATGTGCATGCGGCGACATAAGGTGGGAATTTATGTGCGTGTTGCTAGTAAGGGAATTACTTGAACCCAACGGCGACATAAGGGGATAAAGTGCGTGTAGCTATTTCGAGAAAAATATTTTCAAAAATATCCAAATGTAAGGCTCATGCAACGATATAAGGAAAGGTTTTGATTGTGAATTGTGAAATGAGGTTATGAGGCATGGTACCTTGATTGTGATTCTTGTTGTACATTCTATATTAAAAAGGCTTGTTGTTTGAACAATTGTTGTTGCTTCCTTCTTTGTCCTACTTGTATTTTTCCGTATTTGATTAATTGTTGTTCTCATTATGTGTTCACTTCTTGTCGCTTTTACTACCTTAATTTCCATTGTTAGCTTACCTTATTATATTGCTTTATTGTCATTTTTTCCCTGCTTTCATTATTAGACTATACTTTACTTTGTTTAGTTTTTCTTATCCTAGTAAATGTCTTGACCTGGTCTTGTCATTACTCTACCAAGGTTAGGCTTGATACTTACTGGGTACCATTATGGTGTACTCATACTACGCTTCTGCACATTTTTGTGTAGATCCAAGTACATCAGCTCGTGCCAGATGCCAGTGATCATTCAGTTATCTTTCCTGAGACTTCAAGGTATACCTACTCGACGTCTGTAGGCCTTAGAGTCTCCTTCAGTCATTACTTTTACTACTATTTATCTTCTACCTAGACAGTTTTGTATTAGAGATCCTTAGATTATTTCTATTGAGCTTATGACTCAGTTTCACCGGTTTTGGGATCTTATTACAAATGTTTCCGATTTGAAGTTATTACTAGCTTATTCGGATTATTACATCATCTTAGTTCGTTATTCATTTTAAGTTATTCATGAATGTTAGGATTACGTAGTTTTAGAGACTAGGAGCCATCACAACTACCTTAGGTGAAATTTTGGGGTCGTGACAAGTTGGTATCACACCTCTAGGTTCATAGTTGCTACGAGTCATAAGCAAGTTTAGTAAAGTCTTGCAGATCGGTACAAAGACGTCTCTACTTATCTTCGAGAGGCTACAAAACTATTAGGAAATTCCACTTCTTTGATTCCTTATCGTGTGAACTTGTTGATTTCAAAATATGAGTTTTTGTCTTTCTATTCTCTCATATATGGTGAGGACACACACTGCTGGATCGAAAGATCAGACACCCGCGCCCCCAGCTAGAGCCACGCGAGGCCGGGGCAGAGGCTGAGGAGGGGAACGTGTTTCAGTCGGAGCACCTTCCCGAGCAGTGACTGAGGAACCGCCAGTAGCTCTGGTTGGGGGACAGACACCCGAGACGCCTGTTGTTGCCCTTGGACATCAAGAGATCCTAGCAATTTTGAGCATGTTCGACACTCTAGCACAGGCGAGATTGATTCTTCTTGCATGTGCTACATTCTAGGCTGGGGGAGGAGGTCAGACACCCGCAGCCCGCACTCCAGAGCAGCGGGTCTATGTTGATCGGGTCCCGGGGATTATGCCAGCGCAACCCATTATTCTGGTTCAGCCTGAGGCCAAGCCAGCGACATCTGAGGAGGAGTAGAGGAGACTTGAGAGGTTCAAGAAGTATGATCCTCCTACTTTCAGCGGCATAACTACCGAGGAGCGTAGGGTTTTCTAGAGAAGTGCCACCGTATTCTCTACACCATGGGTATTGTGGAGGTGAGCGGAGTTGCTTTTACTACATTTCAGCTATTAGGAGCGGCATATCTGTGATGCTATGCTTACAAGAAGGGTAGGCCAGCTATGCAGCCCCACTCACTTGGTCTCAGTTTTCGGAGATGTTTTTGAGAGGGTTTGTTCCCTAGACCCTTCGAGATGCGTGGAACATTGAGTTTGAGTAGCTACCTCAGGGGACTATGACAGTGTTGGAGTATGCCACAAATTTAGTAAGTTGTCCCAACATGCACCTGCTTTGATTTCTACAGTCAGAAAGCGAGTCCGCAAATTTATCGAGGGGCTCAGTTATGGTCTTAGATTTAGCATGGCTTGGGAGTTGGAGATACATACTCTGTTTCAGCAGGTTTTAGAGATCGCTTGGAGGATGGAGCGTATCCGAGGCCAAGAGAGGGAGGATAGGGAGGCCAAGAGGCCTCGAGATTCTAGAGGATTTCGTAGTGCCCGTGCTGCAGTTATGGCTCGTCATGGAAGAGGTTATGTGAGCCGACCAGTTCATTTAGCTCTTTCAGCTACTCGCAGTGCTCCAGCCATTCCGAGGTCTCAGGTCGCCCACTATGCACAAGAACTTTCCAGTGCACCTCCTGCACGAGGTGCCATCAGTGGTCAGTCTAGCCGACTGAGTTAGCTTTAGTTTCAACAGACATGCCCACAGAGAGCTTGTTTTAAGTGTGTTGATTAGGGGTGGGTATAATATCGACCGAACCAAAAAAACCGGCCGAAATGAAAATTTCGGTTTATTCGGTTTCGGTTTTTCGGTCGGTTTGCGGTTTATAATTTTTAAAAGTTCGGTTTTCGGTTCAGTTTTTGGTTTTAACAGTTCGGTTTTTCGGTTTAACTGAAAAACCAAACTTTTTACAGAAATATTGAATACCGAAACCCATGCTCGTATGCTATTTGAATTTCAGTTTTTTATATAAGAACTGAGTAGTGTTACTCATATAATTTTTTTTTCAATTTGCAAGCAGTAGATGAGATCAAATTTGTGTTATTCTCTGAATCGGTTTTCGTGTTTGTATACTTTCTTTGTAGTTGCATTTAAAGGATGCTTAGCTGGAAACAGATAACTATGAACATCAAGCACGACGGATAATATTAGAGCACAAATGTTATAATATGGAATTTAATGAGTTCGGATGAGATAAATAACACCAACTGCTCATTTTTCCATCTTCCAATTGCTGGGTGCTGGCGAGGCAAAGCTTCCCCAGTCTTACATAATTTCTTGAACTTGAGTTGGAGCTGATATGTAAATATCATTCTCCTTCTTCACAAAAAGAAAAAAATAGAATAAAAATCAATATCATTCTCCAGGATTTACATATTTTGCTAGATAAAAGGTACTTCCTCCGGTCCAATGTAAGTGATTTTTTGGATTTTTTTTGTGGTCCATAATATTTGATTTTTTCAGATATCAAGAAATAGTTAACTTCTTCTTTCCAAAGTTGCCCTTGGAGTAAAGAGCCTAGGAGTAGTTTGTTATATTTTCAATGAGCAAATTAAGGTTAATATGGTTAATTTTATTGTTAATTAATGCTAAAAGGTGAATTCCTTAATGTGTGAAAAGATCCAAAAATTCACTTAAAGTGGACCGGAGGGAGTAGATGATTAACCCCTCTTTGTTAACCTAAGGATTCTAGAGATTATTCTGTGTAATTATCCACAATATGTATATCTAAAAGCTGCATCTTATCTGAAAAGTCTCTGCAAAATAACCTTGAATTTCTAATTTGCAGAAAACAGCTGAAGGATTTCTTCAACACTACTGTACTTCATGATACCATTATTCAAATATTAAACATCTTCATGAGCACGGCAGGTCCTCATCAGTGGCTAGGTTTTTTTATGCCAGAGGACTCTAAGCAAAATAATGTTGATGTAAGTTCTAGCACCGGCAGAATAGATCTCTCTAATGTGTCAAAATTCGAACAACTTATGTTGGAGACACAAGCTGTTTTGTCAAGGTACTTCAATTGCTATACATGCATTTAGCAATATGAATTTCAGTTAGGTAATTAAAGCTCATCATTATGTTGAAAATCAAATATAAGATTGTTTGAGTATATTGCAAACAAGTTTACCACAAAACAACAAGATTATATGAAAATTGTAGAAAGTTATGAGAAAATGCATAACTTATTGTCTTTCATCTTTATACTCTGGGATGTTATTAACTTTTGAAATATATACTAGTATTGAACATATTGAGTCTATATCAGATATAAAAATCTTGAACCGTAAATAGTCGAAAAACTAAACCCGAAATAACCGAACCGAACCTTGAAAAAATCGCACCGAACCGTAAAAACTTTGGTTTGGTTTGGTTATTAATAATAAAAAACCGAAAACCGATAAACCGAACCGTACTTTCATACTAACCGACCGACGCCCACCTTTAGTGTTGATATTAGGTATATGGTGAGGGACTGTCCCAGACTTAGGAGGGGTGCACCTCCACAAACTACACAGGCTCTAAGGATTCCAAAGGGTCCAGAGGGTTCACAGGCCATCGTTGCTGCTCCAGTTGCCGCTCTAGTTGCCTCTCCACCTGCACTGCTAGCTAGGGGTGGAGGTCAGGCGGGTAGGGGTTATCCGAAAGGGGAAAGTTAGGCCTATTTCTATGCTTTCTCGGGTAGGACGGAGGCGGTAGCATCAGGTGCTCTCATCACATGTGTTGTTCTAGTTTGTCATAGGGATGCATCAGTTTTATTTGATCTGAGTTCCACTTATTCTTATGTGTCATCTTACTTTGCTTCATATTTAGATATATCTCATAATTCTTTTAGTGTTCCTGTATATGTGTCCACGCCTGCGGGAGATTCTATTGTTATAGACCATGTTTATCGATCATGTTTGGTCACTATCAGTGGTTATGAGACTAGAGTTGACCTTCTACTACTTAGTATGGTAGACTTTGACATGATATTGGGTATGAATTGGTTGTCTCCCTATCACACTATTCTAGATTGTCATGCCAAGACTGTGACATTAGCTATGCCAGGGTTGCCATAGTCGGAGTGGAGGGGTACATTGGATTATATTCCTAGCAGAGTTGTGTCCTTTCTAAAGGCACAACACATGGTTGAGAAGGGGTGTGAAACATATCTAGCCTTTGTGAGGGATATTAGTGCTGATACTCCTACTGTTGAGTCAGTTCCGGTAGTGAGAGATATCCTAGATGTGTTTCCAGCAGACCTACCGGGCTTGCCACCCGATAAGGATATTGATTTTAGTATTGACCTGGTGCCAGGCACTTGGCCCATTATTATTCCACCGTATCGGATGGCAACGATGGAGTTGAAGGAAATAAAAGAATAGATTTAGGGGTTGTTTGATAAGGGTTTCATCCAATTGAGTGTCTCACCTTGGGGTGCTCCAATTCTGTTTATGAAGAAGAAAGACGACTCTATGAGGATGTGTATTGATTATAGGCAGCTGAACAAAGTTACACTCAAGAACAAGTACCCGCTACCGCATATTGATGATCTGTTCAACTAGCTTCAAGGTGCTCGGGTATTCTTGAAGATTGATTTGAGATCAAGGTACCATTAGTTGAATATTCGGGATTCAAACATTCTGAAGAGTGCTTTCAAGACTCGCTACGGTCACTATGAGTTTCTGGTGATGTCATTTGGGCTGACCAACACCTAGCAACATTTATGCACTTGATGAACAGTGTATTCCAGCCATATCTTGATTCTTGCGTCATCGTGTTCATTGACGACATATTGCTGTATTCTCGTAGTGGGGAGGATCATGAGCAACACTTGAGGATTGTGCTCCAGACCTTGAGGAGATGAAGCTATATGCTATATTCTCCAAGTGTGACTTTTGTCTTGATTTGGTGGCACTTTTGGGTCATGCGGTGTATAGTGAGGGGATTAAGGTGGATCCGAAGAAGGTGAAGGTAATTCATAGTTGGACCAGACCATCTTCTGCTACTAAGATCTGAAGTTTTCTACGCTTGGCTGGTTATTATCGCTATTTTGCGGAGGGTTTTTCATCCACCGCAACCTATTTGACTTGATTGACCCTTCAGGTGGTCCGACGAGTGTGAGGAGAGCTTCTAGAAGCTCAAGACTATCTTGACTACAGCACTAGCTTTGGTTTAGCCTTCAACATCGGGTTCATATACATTTTATTATGATGCTTTGCAGATTGGCATTAGGTGTGTCTTGATGCAAGAAGGTAGGGTGATTGCATATGCTTCGCATCAGTTGAAGCCCCATGAGAAGAACTACCTAGTACATGATTTAGAGTTGCAACCATTGTTCACGTATTGAAGATTTGGAGGCGCTATCTCTACAGCATGTCTTGTGATGTATTCATAGATCATTAGAGTCTTCTGCACTTCTTTAGGCAAAAGGATCTGAAGTTGAGGTAGCGGAGGTGGTTAGAGCTATTAAAGGACTATGATATCACCATTTTTTATCATCCCGGGAAGGCCAATGTGGTGGCCGATGCCTTGAGTAGGAAGGCTGAGAGTATGGGTAGTCTTGCATATATTTTTGTTAGAGAGACTGTTAGCATTAGATGTTCAAGGTTTGGCCAATTGGTTCATGAGGTTGTCATGGGCGGCTTTCCAGCCATGCCCCGTGACCCCTTGGACACGCCCCGTGGCGTCTTGGCAAGCCTCCCAACGCCTAGCGCCACGGTCGATCCCGTGGTCTCAGCAGCTCCAAGTGACAAGCGCGCAAGCGCCCCTGTTGCCCCCACTGATAGCCAGCGCCAGTGCCCAGCCACAGGCAGATGCCCACAGCGCCGCGCGCGCAGACAACGCCGCGCACGGACCCTGAGCCTAATGACAAAGTTGCTGCTGACGGACTTGTTTCTACTTTGTTGAAGACTAAGTCCTTTTCATTGTAAATATAGAATAGATTTACTTTATTTTCTTTTAGTATGCATTTACAGCTTTCTTAGGTCAACTCATGTAACTTTGGTTTATTTTTTTTAAGCATTATTAGGGGGGATCAAGCATTCAAAACTCTCTCTAGCAAGCAAGCATTTTTCTGTACTGGTGTCTCTCCACCTCGACACCGCATAGCTTTTTTGTAATAGCCTTACATTTATACAAGCAAGCTCTTTTTCTCAATTCTCTCTAATGTTCTCAATTGCTCACGTTATTGGTTTCCCGTACGGCACTGACAATCTAGTCTAGTGTACGGAGGGGACCTTAGTTGGCGGACAACAATCGTACTGACATCGATTGCTTAGCCTTACGTTGCCCTTCCAAAGAACCTCAGGAAGGCGTCGCGTAATAGTTGGTATCAGAGCCTAGGCTCGACATTGGACGAGGGAACGCATTACCATTACACCATTTCTGAGCATGGTGAATTACAGGGATCGGATCACTGTCCTCGAACAGACGGTTGACGCATTACGGCCCATCGTGGAAACTGTGCCTGACCTACAGACCAGCCTAGTGCAAAGGTTGGATGACCTGGATCGCAGGATGCACCAGGCCAAAATTGACATCGAAAACATCAGCCGCGACTCGGAAGGAGACCGGCAAACGGCAGCAACAGAGGCAGCCAAAATTTTTGGGAAATTTGAGGGCCTCCAGCAGGAGCGTGCCAAAGATTTAGCCCACAGGGAACAAGAGGCAGACAGGATGACTGCCATGCAACAAACCATAGACAACTTGACAGGCCAGCTCAATGTTGTCAATGCTGCTTTACAAGGCCTGCTTCGAGGAAGCGGGAACCAAACTGGGGGTGCTGTGAACTTCGCTCCCGCGACACAGAAACTGAAAAATTCCTGAGCCAAAGCCATATAGTGGTGCTCGGAATGCCAAAGAAGTGGAAAACTTCATCTTCGACATCAAGCAGTACTTCGATACCCTGGGAGGCCTAAAAGAAGCTAAGAAGGTGGCAACTGCTGCCATGTATCTTCAAGGTGATGCTAAACTCTGGTGGCGGGTGAAATACGAAGCCATCAGGGCCGGTGAGGATACTCTGGACACATGGGTGGAACTAAAGGCCGCCATACGCCTACAGTTCTTCCCCGAAAATGTTGAGTACAATGCAAGGAGGAAACTACGGGAGCTCCGCTAGACCAAGTCAGTGCGGGACTACGTGCGAGAATTTTCTGCACTCATGCTGAGCATACGCGACATGGGGGACAAATAAAAACTCTTCACTTTCCTGGAAGGGTTGAAATCCTATGCCCATATGGAACTTCAAAGACAAAGGGTAGACACATTACCTAAGGCGATCCAAGCAGCGGAATGCCTTGGGGATTATCAAGTGAAAGCTCGGAAGGATAGGCCTCAACAACCTATAAAAGGAGGATACAAAGGGGGTCATTCAAGTACTGGTGGCCCAAGCAGAAGTGGAGGAGATTGGAGTGCATCCAAATCTAAGGCTCCCTCCTCAGGCAGTACTAGTACTGCATCTACCAATAACGATCGGGGGAGGAAAGCCCCTTCAAGGTGTCATCATTGTGGCGGACCACATTGGAATAACGAGTGCCCATATGCACAGATGAATGCCCATCAAGCTGTTGATGATGGGACAGATGATGAATCTGATGATGCGGATCAGATCGAGCAGGTAGGTGCCTTCAATGCAATTGTTGGCTCTATTTCTGAAGCCTTAGTGGAGACCAGTGATGGTATCCGTAAGAAGAAGGACCCTTGTCCAATCGACAAGAAAGGGAAAAAGAAGACGGATGAGAGGACCCCTCCTAAGCAGGAGCGGACCTTAATGTTCGTCGAGATGAGGGTCAATGGCAAACCTATTCGATCGATGATAGACACGGGTGCAACCAACAACAATTTAGCCTCGACTCAGGTGGAACGCCTTGGACTTGTTGTAGGAAAAGGCAGAGGCCGTGTCAAGGCTATCAACTTACCCCCTCAACCAGTTGGGGGAATAGCCAGAGAAGTACCAGTGAAACTTGGCCCTTATGAAAAAAAAATCAACCTGCTGGTGGTGGTCATAGACGACTTCGAGTTGATAGTGGGGTTGGAATTCCCGAGGCAAACCAACACCATGCCTGTGCCATATGCAGACATGCTACTGATGATGGGAACAAATGGGGCTAAGCCTTGCACCATTCCGTGCATGCCCATGAAGATAGCCGTGGAAAACATCTCGGCCTTGCAGTTGAAGAAGGGGGTCAAAAGACATGAACCTACATTCTTGGCTACCCTCTGCATTAAAGATATAGAACGCTCCTCGGGTCCTCTTCCTGTACCCGTGAAGGGGCTGTTACTGGAATTTGAAGATGTCATGCCACAAGACATGCCAAAGCGACTCCCGCCGAGGCGTACTGTGGACCATGAAATTGAGTTGGTGCCGGGTGCGAATCCACCTGCCCGGGCGCCATACAGAATGTCACAACCTGAACTCACCGATCTTCAGATACAATTGATAGAAATTCTAGACACAGGGATCATCGTACCCTCCAAGTCCCCATACGGGTCCCCTGTGCTATTTCAAAAGAAACACGATGGGAGTTTACGACTATGTGTGGATTACCAGGCTCTAAACAAAATTACTGTGAAGAACAAGTACCCTATCCCACTCATGGCACACTTGTTCGATAGATTGGGTGGTGCGACGGTGTTCACCAAAATAGACCTGAAGACAGGTTATTGGCAAGTTCGGATCGCAGAGGGCGACGAAAACAAGACGACGTGCGTGACGAGATATGGGTCATACGACTTCCTGGTGATGCCATTCGGCTTGACTAATGCACCAGCCACATTTTGCACCCTCATGAACCAAGTTTTTCGAGAATATATTGATAAATTTGTGGTGGTCTACTTGGACGACATTATCGTATATAGCCAGACACTGGAGGAACACCTAGAGCATTTGCAGAAGGTCCTATCACGATTGCGGGAGCACGAATTATATGCGAAGCTGTCCAAATGCTCATTTGCTCAAAAACAGATCGACTTCCTCGGGCATGTCATTGAGGAAGGGCAGATCAAGATGGACCAGCAGAAGATTCAGGCAATCACAGATTGGCCGACGCCTAAGGATGTTCATGCCTTGAGGGCGTTCGTTGGCCTATGCAACTTCTATCGCCGTTTTGTGAAGAATTACTCTCTCATTGTAGTACCGCTAACTTCTCAAGAAGATCACGCCTTAGGATTGGGACCCAGGCGAGCGGAGGCCTTCAACGCCTTAAAAGTGGCTATGTCTAGTAGCCCCGTCTTGGCCCTTCCTGATTTGGCCAAGCCATTTGAGGTACAAAGGGATGCCTCCGATTATGCACTTGGTGGAGTCTTGCTACATGATGGGCATCCTGTAGCATATGAGAGCCGGAAGTTAAAGGATGCAGAG
The DNA here is from genome assembly GCA_002018475.1 of Nicotiana obtusifolia. Taxonomy (NCBI): domain Eukaryota; kingdom Viridiplantae; phylum Streptophyta; class Magnoliopsida; order Solanales; family Solanaceae; genus Nicotiana; species Nicotiana obtusifolia. The sequence goes on along the minus strand of MCJB01029583.1, from coordinate 30,830 downwards.
CGGCGCTATGCCGCCCACGAGAAAGAATTGCTGGCTATCGTCCATTGCCTACGCCTTTGGAGGCATTATCTGCTAGGGACCCCGTTCGTGGTCAAGACAGACAATACAGTTGTTAGCCATTTCCTGACTCAACCGAAGCGGAATGGTCGACAGGCCAGGTGGCAGGAGCATCTAGCGGAATTTCACTTCAACTTGGAGTATCGCAGTGGGAAGACTAATCAAGTTGCTGATGCACTCAGTCAGAGAGCGGATCTAGCATCGGTGTGCATACTCGCCACCCTAAGGGGGAGTGAAGTAGCCACCACCATCAAAGACCAGATACTGGGTCTCCTCATCAAGGATCCTGCTGCACAATATTTGTTTACTTTGGTAGAACAAGGCAAGACTCGCCAGTTCTACACAGAAGATGGTTTCTTGAAAGTGAAAGGAAACCGACTTTATGTTCCCAAAGGAGGAGATCTACGAAGGACTCTTCTGGCGGAATGCCACGACACTTTGTGGGCCGGTCATCCTGGTGAAGAACGCACCATGGCGTTACTTCGCCGTGCATATTATTGGCCTCAAATGGCTGATGACGTCGCTCAGTATGTGAAGACTTGTCTAGTATGCCAGAAGGACAAGTCGGACCATCTGACACAAGCAAGACTCTTGGAACCACTGGCTGTCCCAAAGAGACCTTAGGAAAGCGTTTCCCTGGATTTCATCACCAGTTTGCCCAAGGTCGGGGATCTCACGACTATCTTGGTTGTGGTGGATCGATTTTCCAAGTATGCTACCTTTATTGCAGCCCCACAGTATATATCAGCAGAAGATACAGCTCGACTCTTCTTCTCTCATGTCGTCAAATATTGGGGCCTGCCCAAAGATATAGTTAGTTATCGCGACTCACGCTTCACTAGCAACTTTTGGACTCAACTCTTTAAGTGCCTTGGGTCAAAACTAAGCCACAGCTCAAGTTTTCATCCACAATCTGATGGCCAGACGGAGCGGTTCAATGGCATGCTGGAGGAATATCTCCGCCACTTTGTAACTGGATCGCAAAAGAACTGGGTGAAGCTTTTGGGATGCTGCTCAACTGTGTTTCAATTCACAAAAAAGCTCTAGTACCAACAACAGCGCTTTTGAAATTGTTATCGGACAGCAACCGCTACTCCCACACACTGTGACCTCCAAACATGGCAAAATCTCCTCGAGCCTTTAGCTTCTCAAGAGAATGGAAGTGTAATTTGGAGATAGTGCGGAGCTATCTTGTCAAAGCCCAAAAGCGGATGAAGAGGCATGCTGATCAAAATCGTCGCTTTGTTGAATATCAGGTAGGAGACAAAGTGATGGTCAAAATCCCAAAGCGGTACTTATTTGCGAGAGTCCATGACCCTCGCCTGTTGCAAAAATATATTGGACCCTTGTCCATTGAAAGGCGCATTGGAAAAGTTGCATACCGGGTGGATATCACAGCTTGGTGGAAAATTCATCTTGTCTTCCATGTCAGTCTCCTGAAACCTTTTCGGGAAGATATGGAGGACCCTTCACGGAGCTAACTCACAATACCCAGTATCCAAGGTCCCAATTCAACTGGGAAAAGGTGTGCTGAAGCTATTCTTGATGATAGAGTGATTCATGCCTCCAGGAAATATCACCAAGAGTTCTAGGTGAAATGGCAGGGACGTGATGTAGAGGAGAATACTTGGGAGAGGGGGACAAACCTTAAAGCCTACAAGAGCCTAATTGATGATTACTTTGCCAGTAAGGCGCCGAGGATGTTGCCAACTCAGGTAGGGGAGAATGTCATGGGCGGCTTTCCAGCCATGCCCCATGACCCCTTGGACGCGCCCCGTGGTGTCCTGGCAAGCCTCCCAACGCCTAGCGCCACGGTCGGCCCCGTGTCTCGGCAGCTCCAAGTGACAAGCGCGCAAGTGCCCCTGTCGCCCCACTGATAGCCAGCACCAGTGCCCAGCCACAGGCAGATGCCCATAGCGCCGCGCGCGCAGACAACGCCGCGCACGGACCCTGAGCCTACTGACAAAGTTTTTGCTGACGCACTTGTTTCTACTTTTGTAGAAGACTAAGTCCTTTTCATTGTAAATATAGAATAGATTTACTTTATTTTCTTGTAGTATGCATTTACAACTTAAGTCAACTCATGTAACTTTGGTTTATTTTTTTTAAGCATTATTAGGGGGGATCAAGCATTCAAAACTCTCTCTAGCAAGCAAGCATTTTTCTGTACTGGTGTCTCTCCCCCTCGACATCGCGTAGCTTTTTGTAATAGCCTTTCATTTATACAAGCAAGATCTCTTTCTCAATTCTCTCTACTGTTCTCAATTGCTCATGTTATTGGTTTTCCCGTACGGCGCTGATAATCTAGTCTAGCATGCGGAGGGGACCTCAATTGGCGGACAGCAATCGTACTGACATCGATTGCTTAGCCTTACTTTGCCCTTCCAAAGAACCTCAGGAAGGCGCCGTGTAATAGGTTGGATGTTTCGGAGCCTAGTCGGGTTCTTGCTTGTGTGATTTCTCGGTCTTCTTTGTATGAGCGCATCAGAGCGTGCCAGTATGATGATTCCCATTTGCTTGTCCTTAAGGACACAGTGCAACACAGTGATGCTAAGGAGGTTTCTGTTGGAGATGATGGGGTGTTACAGATGCAAGGCTAAAGTTCGCGGTATTCTATTCATCTGGGTGTTGCAAAAATGTATCGGGATTTGAGGCATCACTATTAGTGGAGAACAATGAAGAAAGATATAGTGGAGTATGCGCCTTGGTGTTTGAACTGTCAGAAGGTGAAGTACGAGCATCAGGGACTGGGTGGTTTGTTTCAGAGACTTGATATTCCAATGTGGAAATGGGAGCTTGTGACCATGGATTTCTTTGTTGGACTCTCACGGACCTTAAAGAAATTTGACACGGTGTGGGTTACTATGTACAGACTGACCAAGTTTGCATATTTCATTATGGTGGTGACTACCTACTCTTCAGAGCAGCTGGCTCAGATTTATATCAGTGAGACTGTTCGTTTTCAATATATGCTGGTGTTTATATTTCCGATCGAGGCACATAGTTTACAATGCACTTTCTGGAGAGTGGTGCAGTGTGAGTTAGGCACACAGGTCGAGCTAAGCAAGACATTTCATTCCCAGATGGCCAGGCAGTCCGAGCGCACCATTCAGATCTTGGAGGACATGCTACGTGCTTGTGTTAAGGATTTTGGGGGTTCATGGGATCAGTTTCTACCGCTCATAGAGTTCGCCTAAAACAACAACTACCAATCGAGTATTCAGATGGCACCTTATGAGGCCTTATAGGGGAGGCTGTGTCATTCTCTTGTTGGTTGGTTTGAACCGCAGGAGGCTAGGTTGTTGGGCACTGATTTGGTTCGGGATGCCTTGGAGAAAGTCAAGGTAGAAGAGTTATGCTGATTGAAAGGCTCATGATGTAGCATTCATGGTGGGAGAGAGAGTTTTGCTCAAAGTTTCACCCATGAAGGGTATGATGAGCTTCGGGAAGTAGGGCAAGTTGATCCTTAGGTATTTTGTTCCTTTTGAGATCCTAGAGAGAGTTGGTGTGGTGGCCCACAGACTAGCATTAGCACCCAGCTTATCGGGAATTCACCTGGTGTTCCATGTTTCCATGCTCCGGGAGTATTATGGTGACCCATCATATAAACTAGATTTTAGCTCAGTCCAATTGGACAAGGATTTGAATTATGTTGAGGAGCCGGTGGCTATTTTGGACTGACAGGTCAGAAAGATAATGTCAAAGAACATTGGTTCAATGGAAGGGTCAACCGGTAGAGGAGGCAACCTGGGAGACCGAGCAGGACATATGGAATCATTATCTTCACCTTTTTGGTACTTCAAGTATGCCTCTATGAACGTTCGAGGATGAATGTTTGTTTTAAGAGGGAGCGAATGTAACAACCCGAGCGATTGTTTTATGTATTTATGCCCCATTTCCCCTTTTGAAGCTTCCTATTTTGTATTTGTGATTTTATGACTTGCAAGGATGGTTAGTTCTATTTCGGGGAAGTTTTAGAATGATTTTGACCTTTTGGTTCTTGGTTTAGAAGCCTAAGTTGGAAATATTAATCGAAGTTTGACTTTTGCGAAAACGACCCCAGCATGGTGTTTTGATGACTCTGATAGGTTCGTATCGTAATTTGAGGTTTAGAAATTTCCTTAGGTTTGACTGTAGGTTGACTTTATGTCTAACGGGTTTGGATTTTAGTTTTGGAACTTGGAATAGGTCCATTTTGCTATTTGGAACTTGTCTGCAAATTTTGGTGTAATTTGGAGTTGGTTTGATATGATTCGGACGCTTGGTTGTGATTCTAGAGGTTCTTGAGTTTTACTTTTGAATTTCATGTGTTTTGATGTTCGATTCATGGTTCTTGATGATATTTTGGTGTTTTGATTGCACGAGCGAGTACGTATGATATTTTTAGACTTGTGTGGATGTTTGGTTTGGAGCCCCGATGGCTTGGGTGAGTTTCGGATTCGTTTGGAGTCATTTCCAGGTTGTTGGTGTGCTGGTGCCTCAGGTGTCACAATTGTGAGCACCAGCATCGCAATTGCGAAGTGGATAGGAGGGGGGTTGGTATTGCATTTGCGATGCCTTACGCACAATTGCGAAGTTAGGCCTAGGCTGGGTAGTCTCGCATTTGCGAGAAAGATAGACTTTGCAAATGCGAAGTCAGTGTCGCATTTGCGACATTCCTCTAGAGTGTCAAGCGTCGCATTGAGTCCTTTTTCACATTTGTGAGGGTTTGCAATTGCGGCTTCTTCACTTGAACAAAAGGGCTGGGAAGACAGGATTGAGTCCTATTTTCATATTTTTAAACCCTAGACTCGGTAGGAGGCGATTTTGAGGAGGAATTTTCATCAAAAACTATTGGGTAAGTGATTTTGATCAATTTCCAATTATACTACATGATTCTATATGAGATTTAATATCAAATTCATGTGAATCTAAGAGAATTTTTAGGAAATTTTGTTTGTTTTGAAAAATAATTTTTTTGGATTTGAGAGTCGAATTGGACTCGGATTTGAAACCAAACATATATATGGACTCGTGGGGTTATGGCTAGTCAGAATCTACCCTTGGACCGACCCGTATTTTGATCGGGCAAGCATGGGGTTGATTTTTGTTGACTTTTGGGAAATTGTATAAAGATCATAGCTTATCGAAGTCAGCTGCCACCGTCCCTATTACTGTTGGGCCTGCCTCTTTGTGACCTAAATACTAGAGTCTAATATCCTCTCCTTTAACTCCTTTATTATTTACTACTTCATTGCTTTAGCCTTACTGCCTTGTTGCATTTTGCTGTGTTCTAGTTGTTTTATCTCACATGTATACAATAAATATATATCAGATTGAATGCTTTACTTTATATCTCAAGTCATATAAAACTTAGGCAAGCTTTAAAGAACCTAGGAATAAAAGAAGTATTAGGTAGTAACTAATCTCCTGTTCGCTAATCATAAGTTGTTTGTATCATTAAACTATTATGCTTTGCTAACTTTTCTTAAAAGATTTTGAAGCCTAAAAGCTTAGTAAGAGATGACAGCTCCTCTTTCAAAAAGAAAAATGAGATTTGAAATGCAAGTTTGTTCTTCAAAAGGAAAACCAAATCATTTCGAAAATAAGGTGTTGCCGCCTCATGTACGAATTTTCAAACAACCCCCCGTCAAATGTTTAAAAGCCAAAGTATATCTTAGGCTCACTTTCATAGCATTTCGCTAGAGTAATATACACCTTCATGCTTCTTAAAAGAAAACACACTTTCTATCATAACTTGTATGTAGCCCAAATGTGAAGTCAGCTTCCATCGCAAATGCGATCTCCCATGCCCAGGCCCCCCTTTGCAATTGCGAGGATGGCTTCGCAATTGCAAAGCCTTCCACCCCCAGCCAACCTTTGTAATTGCGACCTATACCTTGCAAATGCGAGGACTGCAAATGTGAAATGGTTCTCGTATTTGGGAGACCTGCAGCACCAGCAAAATTGAACTCAATGCAAATCACTTTGAAACACGTCTGAAACTCACCTGAGCTTCCGGGGCTTCAAATCAAACATCCACACAAGTGTATAAACATCATAACTCGCTCGCAAGCTAAAAACACCAAAATACCATCCGGAACCACGAATCGAACACCAAAATGCATTGAAATTACACTAAAACTCAAGAAATTCTATAATCACAATCAACTGTCTGATTCCTACAAAACTGACTCCGAATGACATCAAACTTTACACACAAGTTCCAATGATAAAATAGACCTATTCCAAGTCCCCAAACCAAAATTGAAACCCGATAGCCACAAAGTCAACCCATGGTGAAACTTAAGGAATTTCTAAACCTTTAAATTATCAACCTTCGGCAAAAAGAGTCAATTCATCCTAGGAACCTCCGAATTAAATTTCAGGCATACACCTAAGTCCAAAATCACCACAAGAACCTATTAGGACTATCAAAACACCGTTTTGATGTTATTTTCCACAAAAGTCAAACATGGTCAACATTTCCAACTCAAACTTCCAAATTAGGAACTAAGTGTTCGAAATCAATCTAACACTTCCCAGAAACCCAACCAACCGCAAATACACACAGGGGAAGCTTAAAAAGGGGAAACAGGGCTCAAATACAGAAAACGACCGGCTGGGGCATTACACTCATGTAATTAAATTAAGTCTAACCGGGAACCACACTTTAGTGGATCATGAGGGATGCCTAACCCCTTCCTCTTTTAATAACTTGAGCCCTTACCTAGAATCGCATAATTTTCAAAGACCATAATCGTAATTTATCATTTCATTATTTAAGTTAATAAAGATTTTCTAGTATAACTTGAATGCTAGGTGATGACTCCATAACTATAATTAACCTTGTAAACCTAGATGTTGTACTTTGTTTAACTTGTGTAAAATATAGTGCAACACATCCAAACCACCTGTCATAACTGCTATAATCACATTGTGAGCTATCACTCTATCAAAACCGATGGTAGAAAGTATCCCATATAACAATAACCCTTTCTGAGTGACACTTTCATATGACACCTTATGTTGTATAAGCAAATCTAACCCGCCGTAGAATACACATCCTCAACCGTCCTACCAGTAGGCACCCAAACTGATTCCGCATTCTTCTGAAGTAGGTAATAAACCTCATAATAGGGATCCATTCCAACTTTCACCCATGGACACATGAGTAATTTCTAAACCACTATTCTCAACTGCAAATATATACATGCAACTTGTTGTCAACCCAATTATCAAGAAACTATATCTCATACTTTTTCCTCTATGTTTCTCCCCTCCGCGCCAGTTACTGGTGAACTGCTATAACCTCGTTGAACCTAATGCATTGACAATACAAATCTTTGAGTGTCTAAAGTCCTCATCTAACTTGCTCATCCTCCCAACATACCTAAATAATGCCAATAACTTCTTCAACTCCACTCCTCATCACAGGATCTGCGAGAAGTATACATCACTACACTTAGGCAGATCACAACACAAGAAATACTATAAACTAACTATCTGACCTTAATAGCACAATCCAAATCTCACCATAGGGGTCGTGAGGCACCTAATCTTTAAGATTAGGTAAGTCGATCACTTAACAACATTAAATAACCTAAAACATGATATAATAAGATTGAACTTAATATAACAGTGGAAGTAATGATAACATAAGCCCATAATAGTGAAATGCAATACAATTCCCCAAAACTATACAGTACAGAGGAACTGCGACGATCATGCAGCTCTATCTTGAATCCTCACAACTAGTGTAAGCTCTCACTCTTTAGGTCTGCTGCCTCCAACACCTAGATCTGCACAAAATGTGCAGAAGCATAGCATGAGTACACCATAATCAGTAACTAGTAAGTATCAACACTAACCTTGGTGAAGTAGTGAAGAGGTTCAAGTCATATGATACACTAGTCAAAGAACCTATGCAATATATCAATAACTGTAAACAGAATATGTAACAGAAGACAATATTGACAATCTCATAAGAACATGTGATAATAACTCGACATAGGAGAATCCATCTTCAACAACACATCATCAAGTATAAACAAAAGCATACGATAGCATGTCAAATACAATTGGAAACTCACTAAAATACATGACGGAGTTTAAAGAAAGCATGTATACGATCACATAAACATCAACAAGCGAATCACTCACCAACCATCACATAACAACATCAATAATGCCTCACTTATTTTTCCGCATGTGCAATATCAAGAAATGCCATACTTATTTCGCCACATGTGCATTTCACCATCCTTATTTTGCCACATGGGCAAACTTGAGAAAAAGAAACCACCCTTATTTTTCTCCATGCGCATAACAATAAACACAATCACACGGCAAGACCTCGTACCAACACCCAATCAATCTGCCCAACATGTCCACATGTGCCTTAATTATCAAAAGAAATATGCCAAATTTCCATCAAAGATATAAGCCCGTAATTTATCAATTCGATATACAAGGACATGACAATAATAAATAAAATTGCGAATGGGTGTTGAACATATAAAGCATGACTGCCTAAATCAATTGTAGTAATCAAGTTCATGTAGTCACGAAGTGATTAAACATGTTTCATGTAAAGTATATCATCAAATTAAGGTATATTAATAGCCTAAGATCTGATCCAGTGATAAACCATGCATAGTATCTGTGTAAACACTCGTTACCTCACGTACACGCCTCTTTTCACATAACACGAATAAGAAAATAAGGCCATATCCTAAGGGGTATTTCCAACACATGGTTAGGCAAGATACTTACCTCAAACAAGCCAATTTAATAGTCAAAAAATGCCTTTCCCTTAAAAGTCACCTCCGTCCGGCTCAAATCTAGCAAAAAACGAATTAATAACATCAAACAATTCTAAAGGAATCAATTCTAAAAAATAAAGTCTCAATCTTTATCCAAATACCCGAAAAGTCAACAAAAGTCAACCCGGGATCACCCCGTCAAAACCCGGGTCAAGGGGTGGATATCGAATACTCATTACTCCATGAGTCTAAATATATGATTAGGTTCCAAAATCGAGTCTAAATAGACTCTCAAATACCCAATTTTTATTTTTCATAATATAGTCAAAACCCCCAAAAATTCTCTTCCAGATTCCATGATTTAGGTGTAAAAGTCCATGAGAAATCAAGATAATATATAAAAATTAAGTGAAAAATCACTTACCCACTAGCTTTCTGTGAAAATTCTCTTCAAAAATTGCCCATCACCAAGTCTGGAGCTCAAAATATGATAAAATGGGTCCAAGTTCTGAAATGATCTACTAATAACCTGCTGCAGATGTTGCATTTGCAACCTGAGATTTGCACATGTGACCTCTGTAAATGCAACCCTGGCTAGCAAATGGGAACCCAAACTGCCACCGGCAGATGTCGTAAATGCGACCCCCACTTCGCAACTGCAAAGTTCCCTGTTGCCAGCCAATGTCACAACGCGACTATACTCCTCGCAAATGCGAGGTACCCTAGGTAGCCAACCACTCACAAATGCGGTGAGGTGTCCGCAATTGCGGACCCTCGCAAATGTGAGAAAACCCTCGCATGTGAGGTCTACAGCACCAGCAAAACTGAAGCTTCAACAAACTACTCTAAAATCAATCTGAAACTCACCCTAATCCCTCGAGCCCCATACCAAACATCCACACAAGTACATAAACTACATACAAACTCTCTTGCAAGCTCGGAACATCAAAATAACAAACAATACCATGAATTGAATACCAACACGCATCATGCAAACTTTGAAACTCAAGAACTTCAATATTCACAACCAAGCACCCAATTCCTACCAAACCAACTCCGAAAGTAACAAACCTTGAACACAAGTTTTAAATGACGAAATAGGCATATTCCAAGTCCTGGAACAATGATCAGGACCCAATAGCCACTACGTAAACCTATGGTCAAACTTATGAAATTTCTAAACCTTCAAATTGTCAACTTTTGGCAAAAGAGCCAAATCATCCTAAGAACCTCCAAATCCAAATCCCGGAATACCCCTAAGTCCAAAATCACTACATGAACCTATTGGAAGTATCAAAATATGAACCTGAGGTTGTTAAAACAAAACTCAAATCTTGGTCAACTTTGATAACTTAAGCTTCCAACAATGGAACTAAGTGTACCAATTTACTCCAAAACCTTCCCAGAGCCAAACCAACCATCCCCGCTAGTCATAAAATAACAAATAAGCACAAGGGAAGCATCAAATGAGGAAATAGGGCTCAAATACACAAAATGACCAGCCGGATCGTTATTTTCTCCCCTCTTAAACAAACGTTTGTCCTCGAACGAGAATAGAGTCATACCTGAAGCTCCAAAAAGGTGAGGATATTTGCACTGCATATCATGCTCAGTCTTCCAACTCGCCTCTTTGACAAGTTGACATCTCGATTGCACCTTCACTGATGCGATATATTTAGATCTGAGCTTTTGAACCTACCGATCCAAAATGGTTGCTGGCTCCTCCTCATAAGCCAGATTTCCATCCAAATACACTGTGCTAAAGTCCAGAACATAGGACCTATATTTATGATACTTCCAAAGCATAGAAACATGGAATATCCAAAGAACTTCCAAAAGAGTAGGAGGCAAAGCAAGTCTATAAGCAACCTCGCCAACTCTCTCTAACACTTCAAAAGGTCTAATAAACCTCGGGCTCAACTTTTCCTTCTTCCCGAAGCTCATCACACCCTTCATTGGTGAAACTCTAAGAAGAACCTTCTCACCCTCCGTGAAAGCAACATCACAAACCTTCTGGTCCGCATAACTCTTTTTCCTAGACTGAGTTGTGTGAAGCCTCTCCTGAATCAACTTCACCTTCTCTAAAGCATCACTGACCAAGTCTGTCCCCAATAACCTAGCCTCGTCGGGCTCAAACCAACCAACAGGAGAACAATACCGCCTCATATATAAGGCCTCAAACAAATCCATCTAGATACTCGACTGGTAGCTGTTGTTGTAAGCAAATTCTACTAAGGGTAGAAACTGGTCCCATTGACCTCCAAAATCAATAGTGCATGCCCTCGACATATCCTCAAAGATATGAATGGTACGTTCGGACTGCCCATCTCTCTAAGTATGAAATGCGGTGCTCAACTCAACCTACATTCTCAACTCATACTGAACCGCCCTCCAAAAGTGTGAAGTAAACTGAGTGCTGCTATCGAAGATGAAAGAAACTGGTACCCCATGTAGGCGAACAATCTCCCTGATATAGATCCTAGCCAACCCCCCTCCCCTCCTTCACCCGAAGTGTTGGAAGTAATGACCAGAATGAAATGCACCAACTTTGTCAATTGATCCACAATGACCCAAATGGCATCAAACTTCCTAAAGGTTTGTGGAAACACTACCATAAAGTCCATAGTAATGCGCTCCCACTTTCACTCCAGTAAAATAAACTTCTGAAGCAAACCACGCGGTTTCTGATGCTCATACTTGACCTATTAGAAGTTTAAGCACCTAGAAACATGCCCAACAATGTCCTTCTTCATCCTCCTCTACTAGTAATGTTGTTTCATGTCCGGATACATCTTTGTAGCTTCCGAAAGAATAGAACACGCAAGCTGTGAGCCTCCTCAAGAATTAGCTTTCTCAAGCCATCCACATTAGGAATGCAGATCCGACCCTGTAGCCTCAATACCCCATCATCACCAATAGTCACCTAATTAGCATCACCATGATGCACCGTGTCCTTAAGAATAAATAAGTGGGGATCATTATACTGGCAAGTCTTAATACGCTCGAACAAGGACAACCGAGACACAACACAAGCCCAGGACTCTACTCAGCTCCGAAATATCCAACCTCACTAACCTATTGGCCAGCGCCTGAACATTCATAGCTAATGGCCTAAATGGGACGAAAACTAGGGTCCCCATGCTCTCTGCCTTCTTACTCATGACATCTAGAACCACATTAGCCTTTATGATAGAGAATAGTGATATCATAATCCTTTGACACCTCCAACCATCTTTGCTGCCTCAAATTCAGGTCTTTCTATTTAAACAGATATTGAAGACTCCAATGATCTGTATACACCTCACTAGACACGCCATATAAATAATGCCTCCAAATCTTGAGCACGTTCACAATAGCTTCTAAGTCAAAATAATACACCGGATAGTTCTTGTAATGGGGCTTCAACTGACGTGAAGCATAGGTGATCACCATACTGTCCTGCATCAATAGAAAATCGAGGCCAACACGTAAAGCATCATAATAAACCAAATATGAACCCGATCCCGAAGGAAAAACTAGCATTGGAGTTGTAGTCAAGGCAATCTTGAGCTTCTGGAAGCTCTCCTCGCACTCTAGCACCCTGAAGCTAATCAAATAAATCATCAATGCACGGTAGTAGATACTTATTCTTGATGGTAACCTTTTTCACTTGCTTGTGGTCAATGCATATCCTTATAGAACCATCTTTATTCTTTACAAACAATACTGATGCACTCCAAGGTGAAACACTCGGCCTGATGAAACCTTTATCTAGTCATTCCTACAAATGTTCCTTTAATTCCTTCAACTTTGCGAGAGCCATGCTATACGGTGGAATAGATATGGGCTAAGTGCCCAGTGCCAAGTCAGTACCAAAATCAATATCGCTATTGGGTGGCATGCCCGATGGGACTATAAGGAACACATCTAGAAACTCCTTCACCACAAGAACTGAATCAACCGTAGGAGTATCAGTAGTGACATCTCTAACAAAGGCCAAGTACGACAAAACACCCCTTTACAACCATCTGTTGAGCCTTCAAAAAGGAAACCACTCTACTAGGAATATGCCCCAAATAACCTCTCCATTCCAACCTTGGCAAACCCGGCATATCCAACGTCATGATCTTAACGTGGCAATCAAGAATAGCATGGTACGGAGATAATCAATCGATACCCAAAATCACATCAAAATCCACCATATTAAGAAATAGAAGATCAACCCTAGTTTCATAGGCTCTAATAGTGATCAAACAAGAACAATAGACACAGTCCACCATAATAGAATCCTCAATGGGTGTACCTACATAAACAGGTGAAACAAGAAGATCACAAGACATATCTAAATATTAAAAAAAAAGTAAGATAACACATACGAATAAGTGGAACCAGGATATAATAAAACCAAAGCATCTCTATGACAAACCAAAACAATACCTATAATGACTGCTTATGATGTGACTGCCTTAGTCCTACTAGGGAAGGCATAACAACGAGCCTGACCTCCCCCTCTAGGACAACCTTTACCCGCCTGCCCCCACCTCTAGCTGGCTGTGTAGTTGGTATAGCATCTAGAGCAGGAATCATAGCTTAAGTACCCTGCTTAGGTCCACCCATCTGAAGACTGGGACAATCTCTCACAATGTGCCTAGTATCGCCACTCAAACCAATCTCTCTACGGGCATGACTGCTGGTACTGAGTCTGCGCTAGGCGACAGGAATAGTCGCTGTAGGAACCACGTGCAGAGGTGCACTGAAAGATGGTTGTCTGGAACGAGTGCTCTGGAATCCATGCCTAGCTGGAGCACAACATGAAACCTGAAACGCAGACTGAACTGTTCAACTCAAATAACCTATACCATAATGGACCTTGCCCTAGAGTAGAAGCCACTAAATCCTCCAAAACCACGAGGCTTCTTAACCTCCTTATCTTCCCTCTCTTACCTTCAAATATGCTCTAACCTCCTAGAAATCTCCCCAACCTGATGAAATACAGTCTCAGCCTCCATATCGCGCACCATACCAAAATTTGTAGGTAAGTCCCTCAAAAAATCTAGGGACTCTCTCACTCTCAGTAGAAACCAAAGGAGCTGCATGGCGAGATAACTCTGTAAAACTCATAGTGTATTGACTCACAATCATGCCCTCCTAGCACAAATGCTCAAACTCGCTACGCAACTCATCCCTGCGGATCTGTGGGATATACTCCCCCAAGAAAAGATCTGCGAACTGGGACCATTTAAATGGTACTGCACCAGCCAGCCTACTCTCCTAATAAGTCTACCACCACCTATATGCTGGCCCCATCAACTAAAAAGTAGTAAGGTCAACGCTGCTTGACAACCAAACCCAAGGCACACATAATGCGATGACAATGATCCAGGAAATCTTGTGCATCCATAGAAGCCCCTCCATTGAATTGGGGAGGAAGAAGTTTCAGAAACCTCTCCAAACTATTTTGCCTCTCAGCAAACACGACTGGCACTACCTCGGGCTGAACTCCAATAATTTGCTGCACTGACATAACACTCGATGCCTGATAAGCATACGCCAGTTGCTTTGGTGTACGGGCTACGGGAGTCTGAGCTCCTCCTGTAGCCTGTAAAGTAGCTGCTGTAACCAGAATCAATCCTGCTTGGGCCAAAATCCCAAACATACTCATAAAGGGAGCCAAGGTCACCTAGAGCTCCGGTGTAACAATAGGCTCGACAGGTGCCTAAGCAGGTCCCAACTGCTTAACATGATCAGGCTCTTGCTCCTCAACTGGGAGCTACTTGTGGCTCCACCACTGCTGCCCTGGCAGGGGCGCTAGCCACGACGCGGGCTTTGCCCCTACCTCTGCCTCGACCCGACCTCTCACGGCACTAGCCTGGAGTACCAACGCTTGCCCAGCTGCACCGGACGATCGTGCCCTCACCATATGTGATAAAATAAAATAGTAAAGATTCAAACCTTGGAATAACAAATTCACACGATAGAAGATAAAAGAAGGTAATGTTTCTTAACAGTGTAGTAGCCTCTCAAAAATAAGTACAGATGTCTCTGTACCGATCCACAAGACTCTAATAAAGTAGCTCATATATGTCTCTGTACCGATCCACAAGACTCTAATAAAGTAGCTCATGACCCATAGAACCTATAAACCTGTGGCTCAAATACCAACTTGTTACGACCCAAATTCCACCATAGAGGTCGTAATGGTACCTAATTTCTAAGACTAGGTAAGCCAATAACTTAATAACAGTAAAACACCTAAAACATAATATAGTAAGACTAATTTTAATATAACACCGGAAGTAACGATAGCATAAGCCCAAAATAGCAAAATGCGACACTATTAACAAGAACTAGGTAGTACAGAGTCATGAGCTCTAAATTGGGTACAGAAAAAGTCTCAAAATACAATACTGTTTGAATATAAAAATAACAGTATCAACATAAGGATGGGACTTCAAGGGACTGCGATGGTCATGTAGCTCTACCTTAAATCCTTACGACCAGTGTAAGCACTTACTCTCTAGGTGCGCTGCCCTCCAAAACCTTTATCTGGCCAAAATGTGCATAAGTGTAGTATAAGTACACCACAACTGGAACATAATAAGTATCAAGACTAACCTCGGTGGAGTAGTGATAAGATTCAATTCATATGATATTAACTAGTCAAAGAACCTGTCCAATATATCAATAACTGGCAACAAAATATGTAACGGAAGACAATATCAACAATCTCGTTAGAACATGTGATAATAGCTCAACATAGAAGAATCCATCTTCGACGACAAATCATCAAGTGAAAATAGAGGCATATGATAGCATTTCAAATACAACCGCAACTCGTTAAATACATGACGGAGTATACAGAAATCATGTATACGATCAACAATAGCGTCCCTATTTTGTCACATAGACATCAACAAGAAGATCACCCTCCAACCATCACATAACAACATCAATAATGCCACCCTTATTTCGCTGCATGTGCAATATAAATAAATACCATCCTTATTTCGTTGCATGTGCAATATCAAGAAATATCATCCTTATTTTGCCATATGAAAAAACCCGAGAAAAACATACCACCCTTATTTCACCCCATGTGCATAACAATAATCACAATCACACTGCAAGACATCATGCCAACACCTAATCAGTCCATCCAACATGTCCACATGTGCTACAATTATCACAAAAATTATGCCAAATTTTAATCAAAGATATAAGCCCGTAATTTATCAACATATTGCACAAGGACATGAGAATAATAAAAATATGAATGGGTGTTCAACATATAAATCATGACTATGGCTAAATCAATTGTAGCAATCAAGTTCTTGTAGTCACAAAGTGATTAAACATGTTTCACGTAAAGCATATCATCAAATTAAGGCATATTAATAGCCTAACGTCTAATCTGGTCATAAACCACACATAGCATCCCTTCACACGCTCATCACCTCCTGCACACATTGTTTTTCACATAATATGAATAATCAAATAAGGCCAAATCCAAAAGGGTATTTCTCCGACGGAAAGTTAGGAAGATTCTTACCTCAAACAAGCCAAATCAACAATTCAAAAATGCCTTTCCCTTAAAAGCCACCTCTATCCGACTCAAATCTGCCAAAAATGACTTAATAAATTCAAACAATGCTAAAGGAATCAATTCCGAACAACAATGTCCTAATCTTTACTCAATTCCCTAGAAATCAACAAAAGTCAAACATAGGCCCATGCAGTCAAAACCAGGGTTAAGGGGTAGATCCCAATTACCTATAACCCTACGAGTCCAAATAAATAAATAGGTTTCAAAATCGAGTCGAAGTCGACTCTCAAAAATCTCCAATTTTTATTTCTTAAAATATAGTCAAAACCCCACAAAAATTCCCTTCCAAATTCTATGATTTAGGTGTAAAAATCTATGAGAAATCAAGATATAATATAAAAAGAAAGTGAAAATCACTTATGCACTAGTTTTGTGTGAGAATTCTGTTCAAAAATCACCCCTCACCAAGTCTAGGGCTCAAAATATGATAAAATGGGTCTAAATCACGAAATTATCAACTAATAACTAGTTGCAAATGTCTTTGTGACCTGAGGCTTGCAAGTACGACCTCCACAAATGCAACCCTAGGCTCGCAAACGCAAATCCAGACTGGCCCCAACAGATATCGCAAATGCGACCCCCATTTTGCAATTGCAAAGTCCCCTGCTGCCAGCAAATGTGGCAATTGCGACCATACTTATTGCACCCTATTTTGCACTAGTCAAAACAAGATTCAACTTGTGGTTTCTCTGTAGTTGATGAAATAGAGTTACCACCTAATACTTAAAGGTATGGTAGGGTACCAATTTAATTGCTAAAGGTTATATTCTTTATTGGTCTACTAACCGGTGAGATCATGGGTAAGGGTTCTTGTTCTTCTAAGGGGAAGGTGTTAGGAACCCCTAAAATCTACCTGAGGTAGCTCCATAGGACTTAGACTAGATTTGGAATTAATTATTTGTACTATGCCTTAACTTGTGTTCTAAGGGTATAGCTTACCAAATATTAGGACATAATATCCATAAGGGGAGAGTATGGTTTAAAGAAGATGGTTTTAAAGAAGAACCTTTAGGAAATTAGTGTAAGTATATATAAGCTTAATAAAAGAACTTCAAAAGAATGGAAACGTTTGTATACATGTGAAATGGAAGCCAAGTTAAAGAATTTTGTTTCCTAAATCATGGAGGTTCATGTCATCCTAATGAGGTAAAAGTGTTATGAAAATGATCCGAAGATATACCTTGGTTTTGAAGTAGAAAACTATTTGAAAGTCTTTGTTTTAGGGCTGCAGCACCTTAATCCTTCGAAATAGTTGATTCCCTTTTAGGAAAGATCAAATTGTGACAATTTTGTTTTTCTCTTTAAAAAGAGGGCCGCCACCTTTGTTAAGCTTTGGACTTTAAAAACCTTTAAAGATAAAGTTAGCAAGGCATAATGAATTGATAACAAGCTCGTGATTAGTAGTTATAGAAGTAATCGCTAACTAAAGCTTCTTTTTAATCCTAAGTTCTTTAAGGCTTGCCTAAGTTATTTTATGAATTAAAAAAAAAGGATAAACGTTCAATCCAATATATGCTTGTCACATACATAATGAGATATAACAAAAGAAAAAAATAGCAATGAGCAATGGCATAGTGCAACTGAAGAATGATGAAACAGTAAGTAAAGAGGTGAAGGGAAAGAAGTAACTCTGGGAGATTTGGGCCTCAAAAGGCTGGCCCAGCAGTAACAATGAAGAGCGGCGCAGACCCTTGGACCATAATGGAGCTAGACTTGGGCCTGACTTCTTAAAGAAACTCAACAGGCCCAACTCATTATACATGCCCAAAAATAAAATAGAAGGTCATTAGAATACCGAATCACATGAAATTTTACCCAACTCCATATCCATATGTAAAATTCGCAAACAAAGACTAAAAGAAATCACTGACAGTGTTTAAATGCTAAGGGAATCATACTAAGCAAAGATTAAAAGAATAAGTTACTAACAATACCTAAATGCTAAGGGAATCATGCTAATGTGGAGGTTGTGTATAGTGAATGATCCACATTGAATACCTTTCATTGCCATTAACCACCAAACCCAAAGAGAGTAATAGTGTCAATGAATTAAAGGCGAAGGAGAGAATTCTACTCAAGCCGATGCCCCCTTTGGATCCCCGACACTTCAAAGTTCCTAAGGGTCTCAAAGCCTAGGGCAATGCTTGTGCCGGGGAGAGCAGCCCAACCTAGACTTAAACTCTATTCCCAAATACCTTTAACCACTAATGACTAACTCTTCCCTATAGGTTTGAATGCCAATGAGGCCCTTTCAATGCAAACCACCCACTATAACTTTTCCTACCACAGAAGCCTACTTTCCTTAGCAGAATAACACAGAAATAGACACATAGAAACAGTCCCTATATTTCTAAATTAAGTGAGTGAAGCACACATTTGAATAGGTTTAGAAAATCAGACTTCTAGGCACATATGACAACCGGTACACTTATGATGTTATTACTAAAAATCAAACAAACGGGAATCATACATCTCTCATACAGACAAGGCACATGCTTTGGAATAATAATAGCTTTAAGATGCAGATACTAATGCCCTAACATTGATCACAGATTAGTTTGGCACCAGACACTATCATGAGCTTTACCTAGGTGAATGACATTACTTGAATCCCTTGGTATTCTTAATACAGATTCAGACAATGACACAAGCAAGTTATTGCACTCAACCAGTAACAATAGAAGGTTTCCCTTACACAAAATTCAATCCAGAATAACAAGGGAAAAAAGTATTGAGTATAAGTTCAAAACAGTATTCAAAATGTGAAGTCATGAAGGATAAAAAAAACAAGTTCATACCAAACTCCCACACATATAGAGATTTCAATCAAAGTTATGGCCTCACGAGACAAGATGAGTCCCAAACATTGAAGAATCAAGTTGTCAGTATTATTAGGGGTTAAGGATAGGGGAAACATCACTCTTGACAGACTTAAATCAACTACATAGGCTTGGTTGGATAGCTAAACATAATGGAGCATATTCAGATTACAGAAATAATCAACAAGGCACAACTATAGCCTGACTCACAGGAGATAGACTGATCATGACAAATACTACTGATATTCAAAGGAAAATCCATCCCAATAGGACTGTTGACAAGCTAACAATTAGATATGGATGTAAAGCATTCATGATGAGGATTCAAATGATACTTAAGGACTAATAAACATTTAGGAAAGCATTTTTGAACACTCAGATTTCGTAAGTCTTATCCTAGTGAGGCAGGGTTAACAACCCTAAGTATAGCGTGAGAGAACTCAAGAATATGGCATGATGAACAAAAAGCCTAGGTAGGATAGCAAAACTTAGAAGGGTGATGCATGTTAAACATGATAACTATAGCAGAACCTAAATACAGAACTCAAGAGAAAATAACATGATGAATCATGAAGATGGATTACAGAATATTAAGTGGAACAGAATTCAAAATACAGCATGTTGAGCATGACGAATATAACAGAACATTAAGGGAAACAGAACTCAAAATGCAGCATGAAGATTACAACAGAACATTAGAGCAAAGTCTGAAGTCCTAAGGAAATATGAGAAATCATCAAGTTAAGCAACTTAAACACATAGGTTGTTCAATACAGAAATTGAGGTCATTAAAGTCACACAGCTACCTAATTAACATTAGATAAACACAACAGCTTATTGTAGATCATTAACAAGTCATAGTGAACCAAAATAAATAACTAAAGGTTGAAAAAATATTATAGACTAAGCAGTTAATCAGGAAAATAATAACACATTCATGATTTTGAAATGAAAGCGATTAAGAGGGAGAGGATGGAGGCATACTGGCCTCCTCTTAAGCAACATTCCAAACAAAAGGCTCTTGTCTAGCCGTATAGGATCAGGAACTCACCCGACCAGTGCAATACTCAGAATCAGAGAGAAACAAGAAACTAATTAGAACCCTAGCACAATTTACTATTCATAACTAAAAAGCGAGATTTTTCTAAGTAATTTCGTGATAGCTTTTGTGCCTATTAACTCTGTAGGTTGAAGATATTAGGTTTTTTTCTTGTTGTCTTAGGTATGGTTGGTAAGAGCATTGAAAGCCCTCTTTTATAGTGATATTAATAGCTTAGGGTTTCAACATATTCAAATTCAATAGTGGAAGATGACGACAACTAGATGATGCAAGCATTGGCGAGTGAAAATCAGAGAGATAGAGGGAGAAATCGCTAGCGATTTTACCTGAGAGGAGGGAAGCTAACCATAGAAGGAGAACCCATCGGGTAAAGCCCCAATGTCCAGAGGTTATTGCATTTGACCTCTGGACCTCGAATAGTCATAATGAGGTTCTGAGGAGGCTCCCATGCGCCTTGATTTGAAATAACATAAGAAAATCTCAGATAATTTGAGATTTCATACTTAGGTCTATGACTTTGACATTAAGGCTTTTGAGATTAAATGACGAGAATGAGAAGCGAGTGATGAGTTTCGTAGTACAGAGATAGAAGGGATGGCCATGCATGCTATGGATTTGAAAGATCAATGGTGAGTTGAGGTTTCATCTTTGAAGGTTAGGGTTCTGATTTGAGGGATTTTGAGATGAAGCGACGAAACAGGGAAGGTATCAGCGGGATTCATGGCTAGGGAAGACAAAAGGCATGATTCTCTGATGAATTCGTGACCTTACACTAATTAGTGCAAGGTTTGGGTGTTGATGGGTCTGTGGGTTTCAGAGAGATGAGAGAAGAGAAGGAAAGGGGGCGGCTGAGAGTTTGGAGAAATGATTTAGGGTTTTGGGGTATTGGGGGCTCTTTAGGTTTAAGAGTGAGGGATGGGATATGGGCCGTTAGATCTATTGATCAACGGCCTTGATAATTTGGGCATTAAAAAATTAGAATGTGAAAAAGTCACTGCCTTGGATTGGTGGATTTGGACGTTTGGGATTAAGTCTAGTGGAGTACTAAAAATTAAAGGAAATATGGGGATAAAACGCGGGGCGTCGATCTGATAGATCAATGGTCCAGACTCATTTTTCTTTCTTTGTGAGTGAGAGAGCCGAGTGACGTGGCAGGTTATGATTGGTTTAGTGGGAGTGATCCGGATTGCCAAGACGGAAAGAGATGGGGTGTTTGGACTAGGTATTTTCCAGATTGGACTTGTCTTTTGGGCTAGAAATGATTTAGGAAATAGCCACTTGTATTTTAATTAGGAATTGCAATTGTAGCCCTTTTAGTTTTAACCCCTTTTAAAATTGATTTAATTAAACTTAATTAATTTCCAATAAAAATTAGTAAAATTATAATTGTCAAATATACTACTAATTATTGTAAATACTTATAAAATACTTTATTTTCTAAATTATGACAATAACTTTGAATTATTAACATAGTGACATATTTAACTAAAATTGAGAAATAATTCACTAAATTAATTATAAAACCTATGTGGTGCATTTTATCTAAAAATGATAAGTATATTCGCATAATACCGATACTAAATTATTAATTTTAAAACTACTAATACCTAGTTAATTTTGTAAAATAAGTATTTATTGAAAAAAATAATACTTTCAAAACATTCATCGTAAATTATTAAGTATAAATAAATTAATTTTAAAAGTAAGGGTCAAAATTGACCGTCAACAATACTCATTAAAAATGAGAGGTCCCCCTTGGAAGCCAACCATTCAAAAATACGGTGAGGCGTCCGCAATTTCAGACCCTCGCAAATGCGAGTAGACCCTTGCAAATGTGAGGTCTGCAACACCAGGAAAATTGAAGCTTCAATAAACTACTCCAAAATCAATTCGATAATCACCCAAGCTCTCGGACCCCACACCAAGCATCTAGCCAAGTACTTAAACCCCATACGAACTCGTTCGCAAGCTCGGAATATCAAAATAACATAACAAATCACGAATCGAACACCAAAACACATCATCAAACTTTGAAACTCAAGAACTTCAGTATTCATAACCAAGCGTCGGATTCCTACCAAACCAATTCAGAATAACGCAAAACTTTGCAGACAACTTCTAAATGTTGATACAGACATATTCCAAGTCCCAGAACAACCATCCGAACCCGATATCCATAAGGTCATCCAGTGGTCAAACTTATGAAATTTCTAAACCTTCAAATTGGTAACTTGTGGCAAAAGAACCAAATTATCCTAGGAACTTCCGAATCCAAATCCGGTTATATGCCTAAGTCAAAAATCGCTATACGAACCTATTAGAACCATTAAAACATGAATCTGAGGTCATTAACACAAAAGTCAAACCTTGGTCAACTCTTATAACTTAAGCTTCCAAAAATGGAACTAAGTGTTCCAATTTACTCCCAAACCTTCTCGGAACCAAACCAACTATCCTCGCAAGTCACAAAATAACAACTAAGCGCACTAGGAAGCATCAAATAGGGAACAATGCTCAAATACAAAAAATAACCAGTCGGATTGTTACATTAACACACCACCACGGTGCGCATCACAAGAGATAGCTCCACCTCCAGAAATTTAATCTCCATAAGTGCAAGATACCTCATCCTAGTGACCTCTACATGCCTACTCAAACAACAACTGTGAAGTCACAACCTGCAAGCATCTCGAAATGTGTATTTCCATCAAACCGTCTATGTCATGCAACTAAAAGCTAAACCTTAAGGACTATCTATCACCTGATTTTCGTAGCGCTTAGTCGAGTTATCCATTGACCCCATTTGCAAGTATCCTCTACAACACATTCCTTTTCTTGTGATACTGAAATCAATACTATTATACTTCTTAAGAAACTCAAATCATTCATGCTACCTTTAATCCCAATCCTTCTTTCCGAAGGTGAATTGCGATCTTTGCAAAGCAATCCAAGCCTCGCACAACTCACCACACCCATCATGATGTCATATCTAAGTACAAGAGTCCCATTATCACTTTAAGTCACAAATAGTGTGATCCTCCTCATACTCACTCCTTTTTCACGAAGCATACGACTTAAATCAACCCATGAGTCAATCACCATTATACAACAAACTCTCCAAGCATGTAGGCAACATTAACCATAAAGTCATGGTCAAAATCATCTCAAGCTCTTAGAAACCCATCTCACAATAACCAAGCCACTAAAACTAAGTCTCTCCAAGTCAACCAAGTCACATAGACTACCAAACCCAAAAGTCTTACCACAAAAGTGCCTATGCTAGTCCAAGCCACTGCTATACTAATCTACTATCACGACCCAACTCCCACGGAGCTGCAACGGAACCTAACTCTACTTGCCAGGCAAAATATCATAATTCTCTAATAAAAACAATAATAAACTAATAAAACAACCCCCAAATTCTGGTGTTAATGTGTACATGATCACCACTGAGTATCAAATATATACCAAATTCGTAATACAACTGTTAGAACAGATGAACAATAATAGGAAAATAAAATAAAGAGAATCAAGGTCTACAGACGTCATAGCAGCTACCTTCAAGTCTCAGAATACTTGTACCAACTCTGGTCTAGCAATCACCACCTCCAGATGCACCTGCTTCTGCAAGTGCAAAGTGTAGTATGAGTACAACCTACCCCATGTACTCAATAAGTAACAGAACTAACCTTGGGCTGAAAGCAGTGATGAGCTCAGAAGAAGACAACTCGGAATCCAATATAATGACAACACTGATATAATGATGACAATAAGAATAAATAACTCAAAGCAATTATCATAATTTGCTCTTTCATGTTACCGAAATTTAGACATGCTTTCAAGTTCAATAATTAAAACCATACACTAATAGGAACATGTCAATTACAGCTAGCATGAGTAATAGTACATCTCTATGCCTACAGGTCAAGTATGCATGTCAAATGAATAATTTCACAATGATATCCCTAAGTACTCTCACTCTCAGAATACTCAATTTGTCTGTCTCAAATGCCCACTCATCACACACAATCACTTAGTACTGTACGGGTGCCTGGCATCAATGCGCCTCACCAAAACAGATGTATATATCACTATGTGTACACTCACTGTTGGTATGTCATACTCTGGAGGGGGGGGGGGGTCCTGCCCAAGCGCTAATCAAAAGCCAATAAGGCCTGCTGCGGCGTGCAACCCGATCAACATAATAATAATAATAATAATAATAATAATAATAATAATAATAATAGTAGTAGTAGTAGTAGTAGTAGTAGTAGTAGTAGTAGTAGTAGTAGTAGTAGTAGTAGTAGTAGTAGTAGTAGTAGTAGTAGTAGTAGTAGTAGTAGTAGTAGTAGTAGTAGTAGTAGTAGTAGTAGTAGTAGTAGTAGTAGTAGTAGTAGTAGTAGTAAAGCCAATATGGCCTGCTATGGCACGCAAGCCAATCCATAATAACAATCTCAACACGGCCCTCATGCCACCTTAGTCATCAATCTCTTAAGTGTCAAGGGTTCACAATCTCATACCACTTAGCCCAACAAATTCACATATGGAACAACAATAATAATATGCAATGCAACAATGAACGATGAACAAAGACTGAGATTTGACATGCCAAATAAAGAATCATGACTGATTGTAAAAATACAGTTAAATTAGATAACCCAAAACAACAAAAATAGCCTCGTTAGGTCTCAACCGAATAAGTACATAGCCTAAACATGATTTCTAACATGTGCATGGGTGCGCGGCCACACGCCCGTCATCTAGCATGTGCGCCACCACAACACAACACAAATAACATATTTTCCAGGAATAATTACCCTCAATTCCAAGTTTAGGAATGTTGCTTAAATCAAAATGCGCAAATAAATACTCCAACAAGCCCTTCCCACGCGTATCAGCCTTTGAAATACTCAAATCTAGTCACAAAAAACATAATATAAACAAACAATATCGTAGGAAACAATTTTAAACAATAAAGTTTCGATCTTTATCAAAAGCTAAAATTCAACTCTAGACTCGCACCCCGGAACTCGATCAAACTCACAAATTCCGAACAGCCATTCAGATATGAGTCCAACCATACCAAAATCATCCAATTCTGACTCCAAATCGACCTTCAAATCCTCAATTTTAATTTTTGACAAATCCCCAAATTAATGATAAAACTAAGATAGAATCATGAAAAATGAACAAATCCGAGTAAAAGACATTTATCCTGAACCAAATTGTGAAATCCCCTCCAAAACCGCCCAAAGCCGAGCACTACAACTCAAAATATGATATAATAACTCTAATCCTCGAAATGGGATTGATAAGAGTCTGCCTAGTCATTTCACTTTGCGAACGCAAAAATTGCCTCGCGTTCACGAAAAACAAGTCTCACCAGATGCCAATTCCTCTTACGCGAACAAGACGGCTCATTCGTGAATGTGATAGTCAACACCCTACAGCAACGCGATCGCGTTCTTGATCTCGCGACCGCGAAGAACAAATTCCTAACATCCTCATGCCCTCCCTTGCTTCTATGCGAACGTGTCTCAATGCTCGCATTTGCGATGAACAAACACCACAAAGCTTTGCAAAAGCGAAAAAAGAAAAGACCACTTGCCAACATCAAGTCTCTGCGATTGCATCCCTTACTTCACGATCACAAAAGAGGAAACCAGAAGCACAGATTTCAACAGTCCTTCAAAGTCCAAAAATGAACCCTACAACCATCCAAAACACCCTCGGGGCCCCCGGGGCCCCATCCAAACATATTAACAAGTCCTAAAACACGATACAAACTAACTCGAAGCCTCAAATCACATCAAACAACATCAAAATCACGAATCGCACATCAATTTAAGCCTAATGAACTTCCAACTCCTAAAACCAATGTCGAACCATATCAAATCCACTTCGAATGACCCTAAATTTTGCATGCAAGTCCCAAATGACACAACAGACCTATCACAACTCTCAAAACCCAAATCTAGAGTATCAACAAAGTCAACTCTCGGTCAAGCCTCGTAGCCTTCCAAACCTTCAACTTTTCAATTTTTGCCAATTCAACCCAAAACGACCTACAGACCTCAAAATCAATATTCGGGCATAATCCTAAGTCCAAAATCACCATATGAAGCTATTAAAACCATCAAAACTTTCCGAAGTCATCTACACAAAAGTTAACTCCGATCAACTCTTTCAATTTAAGCTTCCAACCTTGGGACTAAGTGTCCCAATTCACTTTGAAACCTTTCCGAACCCAATCCCACCACCTCGGCAAGTCTCATAACCACAAAAAAACATAGAAGAAGCGATAAATAGGGGAACGGGGCTAAAATATAGAAAATAACCGGCCGGATCCTTACACCTAACTTCTTCAGGTTACTCTTGACCCACTTTTAAAGCATCACTTTTCTTTTCTAATACAGTGTGGTCTTTAAATAAAAATCACGCCAAGTGTTACCGACCATGGAACTATGTCATCCTAACATCCGTAAGTCGCTTTGTTCCCTTTTATGTACCCAAATACCTCAAACCGAGGTGTTCGCTCCAAAGAGCCCTTTAATGAATCTGATGTTGTTCCTTTTATCTGTCTAATAATGAAATGGAAAATCAATAATTATGCATAAGTACTCCAAGTTCAGGTCATAACCCAATACATATCATAGATTCTTAACCAACACAGCATCTGATAAATCCTTAAGTACTACACCTTGAAACTCGAACCTACTAGAACCACTCTCGAGAGTCACCCACTCTGCTCTAGTCCCTGATGCATAGCTAAACATGCTGAATGACTTGTGCTCTTGTTAGCACATGATATCTCTAAATGAAGCAACTTGGGCCTTAGACAACTGAGTAAATCCTTTATCCTTGCATATTGTATCCATAAAGAACATCAACCTAAGTCATTCAATAATCTCCATATATCAATAGTGTAGTACATCACATCTGGAAATTCCTTGCGTAAGTCATCCACAACGTTACCCCTCTCAAGTCATAACTAATCCATAAGCATACCTATTCCAAGAACTACAAAAACACATGCCCATATGATCTGATCGGCGATGGTAGACTCTCCCACTTGGCTCAAATCCATAATCACATCATCTAAGAACCTACAATAAATTTTCATCCTTAACTACCACTTGGCTCTCCCACTTGGCTCAAATCCATAATCACATCATCCAAGGAGCTACAATAATTTTTCATCCTTAACTACCATGACCCCGCACTGTTACTCAGCTAAATTTCTAATAAGCTTATATAGTACTAATCATAACACATTGTAAATTATCTGCCAAATGCATACTTATGCTTGTGACAGTCATGTCATCTTCTTCAAACAATCCAAACTCTCAATGTAGTACATACATTTCACTGAATAGAAAGAAAATTCTTCATAAGAACCCCTTAAGAGATCATACAACCTCAAACCTTCTTACATGAGATAACATACCTGTTTAGCCTCTGTTAAGTAGCTAGTCATGTATAGTGTCCCACATCGGAAAGTAGATACTTATTATTATGTAATCACTGTATATAAAAAGGGTTGTACAACACTTTAATTGATTAAGAAGATCTTTCTCCCATGTATTCTCACATGGTATCAGAGCTTCGGTGAGAAAAGATCGATGTGCGTCATTCCACTGACATCCGGGAAGAAAGAACTCAGTCTCCGTGCAATTTTCTAGTGACCTAAGTGACTATTTGCATCAAAGTTACTATTTATCAGTGTTGTGAACAAATCAACACCACCACAAAGTCCGTCGTAGTCCCACGACCAAACCCCAGAAAATCCCACCGGAAAACTCATAGCCACGCGCCCTCACGCGCCGGGCAGAGTCCAAATTTTCCGGCGAGATATGTGCTCGCATCGGGCGCATGAGACTCCTTACAGCCATTTTCTGACGAACTTCCTTCAGGAAAGCTTACTCGCACAGCAATCGCACAGCAATTCCGAGTCGACCTGTGCTATCCCCGACAAATTCCAACAACTTTGGAATTTTCGGGCAAACTATAGTGTTTCCCTGCGTGAACAATATTTCCGGCGTAAAATAGTGTTCTATTTTTTCTGCTGTGAACAGTGTTTTCCCAGCTATTTCTTCAGTTTTCCCGCCGGAGTTACTGATTTCCACTATTTCAAGTTAACCCTACTACTTTTAGTCAAGATTTTGAGAAATAAATTGTAGCGAAATGGGATCCATTAGTATGAATGGCTGGATGATTTCTCTACCGGATTATATTGAGTTCCTTCAATACACAGCATGTAAACAGACATCTTCACGGACAGATTCCATTGTTCAAACATATAATAGCGTGACTTGTGTCTCCCAATCTTCATCCTCTGATTCTTGGGTCATTGATTCAAGTGCATCTGATCATATTTCTAGTAACAAGTCTCTTTTTACTAGTATTTCGTATTCTGAATCTCTTCCAACTGTCACGACCCCAAATTTCCCTCCTTCAGGAGTCGTGATGGCGCCTACTAGTGGGAGCTAGGCCAGCCGATAATTAATTCATTAATTATTTAATTAAGTTACAGCAGTTATCTAAAGCAAATCGCAACATAAATATATAACAACATGCAATAATATAAGATATTATATATATGTATATATATCATTCTATTCTCAGTCACTCCACCAATTCACCCATTTCTCATTCAAAAATCAATATGATACATCACCGCGCGGAATATTTATAAATAAATCATCCTTTACCTTTTTCACGACTTAGCCAATCATGAATTACAATATACGTAAATAACAAAACAACGGGAACATTATCATTGATATAACTCGTCCTAAACAAGCTACCCCAAGAACTGGTGTCACAGTGTTCACAGACAGTCTAAGATTTACTACATATAAGGGTCTTGAAAGGAATATCAAAAGTACTATTTCTGAACTATGTAGAAATAGATACAAAATAGAGACAGGTGACTTCAAGGGCTGCGAGCGGCTGCAGTCCTACCTTGAGTCGCCTGAGGAGTCGCGCCAAAATAGGAGAATCTGTCTACTTACTGTCCGACACCTGCTGCGCCGGTATCTGCACAATAGTGCAGAGTGTAGTATCAGCACAACCGACCCCATGTGCTGGTAAGTGCCTGGCCTAACCTCGGCGAGGTAGTGACGAGGCTAGACCGGACTCCAGATAAACCTGTTAAACAAACATATATACAAATACCTATATGCTACTAAAATTAACAATTAAACATTAAGTAAGCAAATAGTCAAGCAAATAAGCATACATATGACAATAATAAATAACTAAATTTAACACATTAAAACAATACAAAGCATCATTCATCTTGTGACAAGCGTGGCACCGGCTACGGTCTCTCCACCTATACATGTCACCTCAATCATCATATCTCGTGGCAGGCGTGCCACCCGCTCCCCGCATACATCATTTCTGTGGTAGGCGTACCACCCGCTCCCCACATACATATCCTGCGGCAGGCGTGCCACCCGCTCCCCGCATACATTATTCCTGTGACAAGCGTGGCACCGGCTACGGTCTCTCCACCTATACATGTCACCATCAACTCCCAACCTGGCCAGGGGAGACGACTCGATCTACCCCTAGTTGACTCAATTCTAACTAAATCGATTTCAACAATCTACTACTACTATTACTACCTATATTTATCATTTAACCTTCCCCCGTCCCATTCGTGGTTCGATTAATCCTAGACATATTACTATGGCTAAGACACCGGACTTCTATAAATTACTATTTAACACCTAGGACACTACCTAGTGAATTAGACACAATTCTTCTTCCTAATTGTTTATCATCAATGACTCAACTAACTAAGTAGTTCATTATAAATCTAAATTTTAGGAAAAAGGAAGATTACATATTTATATATATATATCGTTAATAAAAAATAAATTTGTTTGAACAAGGTATAGGCATATATGTATATATATATATATATATGGATATATAAGTATATCCTTAATAAATTGTTCTTAATAGAAGAATTTAGAAATACATAAGTATTATTAGTAAAAGTAGATTTAATTGAGAAATATAAATATATCATATATAGTGGCGTATCATTCGCCCTTATTTCATAATATTCTGTACATGCGTGGCACCAGCTACGGTCTCTCCACCTATGCATGTCACTTCATTCCCAATCAACATCCACTCAATGGATTATATTTATATATATATCACATCAAACTCCTCTTCGGAAGATAGCAACATTATTATTTATCTCAACAATATCATGAATATCATTCATAAACAATAAACATTAACATACAATACATAGCATCAAATGACTCACGGTCGTGCTTGACGCTAAAGTATAGGTACTCGTCACCTTACCTATACAATATTTTTCACATAAGAGCAGTTTAGCATATAGCACATAGCTCCTAATTCCTCGAGCTAAGGTTAGGACAAACACTTACCTTGCTCGGCAACGATTTAAGATTTTCAATAAACATTAGCCTTGACACCTCGCGTCCAAAGGCTCCAAATCTATTCACAACAATATATCGAATTCAATAATCGCAATGGAAATTGATTTCCATTTAAATTTATACGTCTTATGGGCAAAT
>MCJB01029572.1:35693-73338 GCA_002018475.1 Nicotiana obtusifolia | reverse complement strand
GAACAAATATGTATTTTGTAATCAATAAAACAAAGATTCCAGGGTTGTGATTTTGTTTCCAATCCTATTGCGTTCTAATTGACTTATCGTTCATGTAGTCAATGTAAGATTGCTAATTAATTGATAATGATACTCATAGCCTTCTTCCGAAGTACTATTCGCCTATTCCTAACAAGATTAATGCCTATATTCCTATGGAATTAATCTAGCAAGAATGCATGAAGAACACGATTCTATAATTAAGCATGGTGATTAAGTATATTCCTATCCTAACCACGAATCCGCTCTTTTTAACAAAGTTAAGAACATGCTTTCTTCAATCCTTATTCTAATCTAGACTTGGTTTTCCCAAACATAGCATAGATAATTGATAGAACTTAATCGGTGGCCAAAACAATTAAGCAATTTAGCATAGAATTGAAGAAGCAATCTTATCCACATTAACTATTAAAACAAATTCATCAAGTTAGAAACACAATATTCATGGCTAATCACAACCCCGGAACAAAGGGTGATTAGCCACTCATGTTCAACAAAATCAAATAACTAAGTAAGAAAAACTAAAATAAAGATACTAGTTTGGATTGATGAACTGAGAAATTGTTGATGTTGTTGATGTTCCTAGGCCTCCTTTTGCTCCAAAATCACGTTCTTCCTC
Source organism: Nicotiana obtusifolia (assembly GCA_002018475.1). Lineage (NCBI taxonomy): Eukaryota > Viridiplantae > Streptophyta > Magnoliopsida > Solanales > Solanaceae > Nicotiana > Nicotiana obtusifolia. The sequence goes on along the minus strand of MCJB01029572.1, from coordinate 72,680 downwards.
TTCAAAATGGGTTTAGGGATGTTTATATAGGAGTTGGGAAGGTTTTGGGTCGGTTTAGGGGTCTTCTAGATGAAGTAGGACACTTTTCCCGAAGTCAGTCCCCTGGGGGGCGCTGGGCGCTGTCCAGGGGACTGAAGGCAGCAAGCTTTCTTCAACTCTCTGGTTCCAGCGCCACAGGCAGCGCTGGGCGCTGGCCTGTGGGCTGGTGTCCTCCTTCGTCCGTTTCTTCTTGTTTTAGCTCGTTTCTTCCCCGGTTGTATCCCCGATTGCTTTCAACTCATTCCTACACATAAAAACACATTATATTAACATGAATCAATGTGATTAACATCCAAATCCAAACAAACAAGAGCTAAATATGAGATAATTTATACATCATTTAACATCTTTTCTACCAATTATCAGCTTTACAAAATCTCATGTCAAATCGATAACAAATATTACTTTCACAGAGTGAAGGATTATTTTGAGAATCCTTATTATTCTCATTACCACAATGATGACGATTATAATTTCGTCTATTACCATGTCCACATCCATTAATACCTTTATGATAATAATTTTGTCTTCTTTCAGACTTATCACATAATGCTACCACATTCTTTTAAGGGAACGAGAATGAAGCAAATTCAATGGGACGGGTTTCTACTTCTTGTGCTCACAATCATACATGAATTTGATCATGACACAACATAAAAATTTTACCACTTCAGGTAGTTATAATTTCTTACAAACTCAATTAGATTTATAATCAAAATTTATTGTCTTTTTGTATTTAAAAAAAAATACAGAATTTCAAGAATTTAAAAGAGAAAAATAAGGTAAAATACTTACCTTAAATCCAGAAGTTATTCCTGAAGGACGTTCATGGAACAATTAAGAATCATTATGCTCAATATTATGTACAAATTGAGCATCATGCACATATCCCAAAGCTTGATGAGCAAAGTAGATGCCTAGCATAGGAATACCAATGCATTCACGTAAGAGCGTCACACAAATTCCTATATCTTCTCTCCACGGGTGGTTTATCAAACATTAGACAACTAATTAATAGTATATTTACAAATTAAAGCAACTACCCCCTACTTAATTGGTTAAAGTCTCGTGCTGACAACATGTTATAAAACAATAAAAGAAGAAGAAGATATTGCAGAGAAAAGTAGAGAGAGAGAGAGAGAGAGAGAGAGAGAGAGAGAATTCTTATTGATTTGGGATAAATTACAACGGAATAAAATCCCTCTATTTATAGGGAATAAGTGACTCCACCAAGTAACAAACCCTAAAATCTCTCTAAAATATAGACATTCACCATAAATAAAATACTATTTATAACAACATGGAATATATATATCCACTATGTCCACTATTATTAGTATTAATACACAATCTATTATATAATATATATTCCATATATATAGACGGAGAACGTATAATAAAATATAATATTAATATACCAAATATCCATTATTATTTGTACACTAATAGATACAATTATTATATTGTGTGTATATATGTTTATATAAAACTAGTTTCTATTTACGTGTTTCACACGTAACAGCCCAACAAAGAAGAGAAAAATGAAAAAAAATAAAAATAAAGTAAGTACAATACAATAGACACGACTAAAAATAAACATTGTTAATTTCATGCAACTTATATCTTATAAAATATCATTTGTTTAGTTAATTCATACCATATAGGAGTATGTTTTATTATCACTATTGTATTTTAATTATTTATATAAACAAAGCGGGTAAGGAAGATTGTGGTGTGCATTCATTTACAGATTGAATTATAAGAACTAGTGTTTTGTTGTAGCTTTCTACTATAGGAATGAGAAGAAGCTTTTAGTCTTTAAATATATAATAACTATATAAATAACATGACAACAAACATGTGTGATGAAAAGCCATTTTGTGTTAAAATATTTTATTATGTATTATTATCATTTTTTATGGAGTCAAAATAAGAAGGATTTTACCTTCACAAAATAATTTGACAATCGACGTCTCATCTAGTTTATTGACATATTTATTTTTGCTAGTTATTATAGTTGTTGCCATAATGTATTTTGGAGAACTTATATTTTTATTTAATGATGAAAATTAGTTAAAAAATCTAGCACTACCAAGACTGCTGTAATTGACAACCAATTATTTTGAAAGGAGACCAAATCTCTTATTATACGCTCTTCCATATTTGTCATGAATGCTGAATCTTTTTTATTTGATGCTAGAAGTATGCTTTTTACCATATCTCTATTTACGGTCTTCGCTATCGTCGATTTTGGAATTACTTATAACACTTGATGAAATTTACCTCTAAATATCATTACTTTTCACCAAACGATGCATCAATATTCATTATACCTCCAAAGCTCTTGTTAATATTTCGATTGACTGACACTTAACCATAGATGTTTATGTTCCTGTTTAGAAGAATCAATACTTAAGCTTTATACAAAAACTATTAACTATTTCAGGACAAAACTAAAAACACGTGCGTGGAAAAGATCCAAAGGAGATATCAAGAATGTGAATTAGGAGTAACAATTAAACAATATAATAGGTAAGCCAAGTGGAAAAGATCTAAATATAAGCGAAGTGGAAGAAATAATACATTTTGCTGCAGAATTTGTTATGGAAAAATATACTTCTCAAAAAGTTTATGATGGAGAATATAAAATAGTGGCTTCTTTTATAGAAGTGTTTGAGTCTTTTTTCCTAATAGATTCAGTAATATAATAAGTTCTCAAATTATTAAATTTGTAATAAAAATGGATTCCTAGATTTATTAGTATTAGTTTAGGATTCGGACAATATAAGTAGAGGTTGTCAAATATATGAATTTTAGGAAGTATAACGCGTTCCTAGAAGGAATTGGTATTAGATTTAAGGACAACTAGATGTATTCATGTATTTGTCCTGTGGCTAATAGGATTAGAGGGCCGATGTTGGAATTTCCGTTATGGCCTTTTCTTGAAAGTTATTATATTTAAATTTTAAGGTTATTTTGATAAATCAAATTTATATTTATGCTTTAATAATAATATAGATAGATATAGATTATATACTGCATAATACCTTGAATAATGGAATGGCTATAATTTTAGGGTGAAAATCCGTAACTAACGTATCGCATTAGACCAAAAAAATAGGGAATACTATATTTAATAGTAGTGCTTTATGGGAGAAAATTTTGAAATTGATATATTTAATAGATTGTTTTACGTGAAGAGGGAATCTTGGTTGGAATTTGATTGGGCCCAGCTAGGATTCTATTATGGAATGTAAAAAATTTTATGCTATGTTTGTTAATTGATTAATGCTACTAGAATCTTGTAAAAAGACTTTAAATCCTGCCCAATTATGTTTTTTCCTCATTTGAATAAGTAGAAAGTGTAACAATTTGATCGGCAAAATTTAACTACACATTTATTTTGAATGAATGATCTAGTTGGATAGCATAATAATAATTCGATTCAGCACCAGCTTGCTAAGGGTCATAGTGGGATGAATAAGATCCCTCTACCCTCAATCAAAGATTTAAGGTTCGAACCTTAGGAATGAAAAAAATTCTGATATAATGAGCGCAGTGCGGAACAAATCCGGATTACTTGAAGACCGAAATAAATATCGAATACTGGTTGAAAAAGGATTTTTGAATAAGAATTTCATATTTTTGTTAATCTCTTGGAGACACCGCCATAAGCTAGATTATGAGAGTATTGAAATCCAGTTCCACTAGCTTGGTCCTTATTCTGCTGAAACCACTTCAGGAAGTTCACCAATTATTTGTACTGAATAACAGTTGTATAGGGTAAAATATGCTATGCTACATGGCCACCCAAAATAGGAACACGTGGAACTTAAAACGGGGATAGCCAAAACCGAAGGCAACGGTCCCGTCTGTCACCGGAAAGAATAACGCTCATAGAGATGCAATAAATACCCTCGCCTAGTAGCATTTAATGGAGAATATTCTGCAGGATTAAGTACGTTGCACGTTACAAGGAATTTGACATTTATATTCACCATTATATCTTCATCAATGGCCCTCATAATTGACATTAAAGAAGGGCGCGATTCTAGGACCTCTTTTCCTAGACGTAGCTATAAATAGTAAGATCTGTTATCATTGTAAGGATACGAATTTTCTGGCAAAAACTAATACTATAATCTACTCAAAGCTCTAATCAATTTTACCTCTTATTTTCTGTTCTTGTTCTTATTATTATTGCGCCCAAAGGCTTCACTACCAAGTCTTTATTTCTGTCATCTTGTCTTCCTATCAAGGCTAAGTGGTATATATTTCTTCAATTATCTTGTTATTTCAGGATCGAATTAATTCACTTGACTAGAAACCACATATAAGTTCAACTGTACCGTTTAAACGGGTAAACAATTTGGCGTCCACCGTGGGGCCTAGACAGTCGTGCAATTAAGTTGATCCTTGCTTTTTTTACAAACGTGATTTGATTATTTTGTCTTAGAAAAAATCATAAGAAATGGCAGATAACGATGTTAACAATAATCCCGAGGTTCGAGGGGATCAACCTCATTTCGAGGACTTAATCAGTGACACGCACAATGAGGGAAATGACGCCACGCCGATGCATGACAGGTAATATCCTCGACGTGTTCGGGAGACAACTCTTGATGATGCTGAGGAGGAACATGTCGTTGACGCGGTAAGGGTCCTCCAAGAACAACGGGTGATCAATTTAGGCCACTTCACGTGACAGGATAAGTTTATGACAGAGTTGAAGTATGCACTGTCGGAGGCTTCAAATAATGCAAATAGACGAGATTTGGTTCCTCCCGGTGCTCCCACGAATTAAACCACGCAGAAGGTCGACAACAATACCCCGAGGGGCGATGCTGGCTCCAATGGGGCCGGGGGGATCGGATCCGGCCTCAATAACAAAAACGATCCCTTCAAGAATGAACTCTTACGGTTTATGAGGGAAGTGAACGCCCGCATGGACCAAATCCCGGGCACACAATCGGTGCTGAAAGGTCCGGACTCAAAGAAGTATATTCAATTGGCAAACAAGCCAAGTGCGGCACCAGAATTAATCCCGAAGTGGTTTAAAATGCCTGACGTGCCAAAGTAGACGGAACTTCAGACCCTCAGGAGCATATCAGCACTTATACAACAGCGGTGAAGGAAAATGATTTAGCTCCTCACGAAATTGAATCTATTTTGCTGAAGAAATTTGGAGAGACTATCACGAGGGGAGCCTTGATGTGGTATTCATTGTTACCCGAGCATTCCATAGACTCTTTTAAGATGCTCGCGGACTTTTCATCAAGGCTCATGCCGGGGCCAGAAAAGTATAGATCCAAAAGGCCGATATATATAGGATTTCACAAGGAGGGTCCAAGTTGCTATAAGAGTTGGTTACCCGATTCCAGAAGGAGAGCATGTTGCTCTTGGCTGACCTGGATGGATGGGCGGCTGAAGCATTCACTAAGGGACTAAATCCGAGAAGTTCAAACGCTTCCCAGAATATGAAGAAAAGCTTGCTTGAGTTTCAAGCAACGACTTAGGTGGATGTCCACAACCGGTACGAATCAAAGATAAGGATTATCAGGTTGGTTTTCCATCATCGTCAAAAGGAGGGGAGAAGAACAGAGAAAAATCAAAAAACAATCTCGACATGGACAGACGGCCTTCGAGGGGCCGGTTTTTGCCCTACGAAAGGATCGAAGGCTGCGGCATAGGCTTCCGGCCAGCGAACAGGTTCGCTATCGACAGAAGGATTGATCGTGGTCAGATCAATAGATCATTGCAGGATAAAGAAGAGTCAGGGTGCGGGATCCTTCTTACCCAAGTTGTCAAAATACAATTTCAACGTCAGTGGTGTCAGCCATGAGAAACATCAAAGAAGCACGATTTCCGAAACCAATGAGATCTGATCCTAGCCAGAGGGATCTCAACTTGTGGTGTGAATACCACAGGACGAATGGCCATCGGACAGGGGACTGCCGACACCTCGGGGAAGAAGTGGCAACACTGTTGAAGAATGGTCATCTCAGAGAATTCTTGAGTGACCGAGTTAAGAACAATTATGGTTATACCCGGGATAACGCGAAACCCTCAAAAGCAGGAGAAGATCCCTCATACCAAACGATCAACATGATCTTCGGGAGGAACGAGATCAACGGCGTCACCTTTTCGGCAGCTAAAAAGACAAAAGTATCAATAACCCAAAGCAAAAGGCTTCAGGAATTCGCCGAAGACGATATCATATTCACAAAGGAAGACGCAGACAGATTGCTGCTACCACACAACGATGCACTGGTAATTTCCTTAAATGTGCTAGATTTTAAGATTAACATGTTCTAGTGGATCTAGGAAGTTCAGCGAATATCATACAAATAGAGGGTATTGGAGCAAGCTAAACTCACCGGAAGCATCATTCCGGCAACAAAAATCCTTGCCGGGTTCAACCTCGCAAGTGTGACAACCCGACGAGAGATTTTGTTACCCCCAAATGCCGAAGGAGTAATGAAACCAACTCTTTTCAAAGTGGTAGATGGTGATATGGGATATAACATTATCCAGGGAAGGCCGTGGTTAAACGAGATGAAAGCTGTACCATCAACATATCATCAATTGCTGAAGTTTCCAACGCCCGAAGGAGTTAAACAGATAAGGGGTGACCAACCGACGGCAAGGGAGATGAATGCAATTTCGATCTCCAGTAGCAAAGGAAAGGAACACACGGCATAGTAATTACAGTAACCGACACCCGCTCCCGAACTAGATGAAGTTGGCCCGGGGGCAGAAGCGTCAGAATTTTATCAGGTACCGAGATATTTCCAGGTTCCAGAAGAGATGGATGCAACAAAATTCACAGTGGAAGAACTTGAGCAAGTTGCTTTGTTCGAAGAATTCTTAGAAAGAAAATTCCACTTGGCGATAGGACTGCACCCCGAGCTCAGGTCTGGTTTTATTAAATTTCTTAAATCTAATGAAAGGTATCCCGATGGAGGTAGCCGTACACAAGTTAAGATTGGATCCCAACGTACCTCCGGTAAGACAAAATAAACGCACTATTGCCGAAGCCAGGAATAAATTCGTCAAGGAAGAGGTAACTCGCTTACTTAATATATGTTCGATTCAAGAGGTAAAGTATCTAGAATGACTAGTTAATGTAGTAGTATTTCCTAAGAAGAATAATAAATTTTGCATGTGTGTAGAATTAAAGATTTGAATAAGGCATGCCCGAAAGGCTCGTTCCTACTGCCAAACATTGATCAAATGATTGATGCTAAGGCTAGTCACGAGTTAATGAGTTCCTCGATGCTTATTCCGAGTACAATCAGATTAAGATAAACACGGAGGATTAGGAAAAGAGTTCTTTTATTATGAATTTAGGTACATATTTCTATCATGTGATGCCCTTCAGGTTGAAAAATGACGGAGCCACATATCAATGGCTCGTGAATAAGATGTTTGAAAAACAAATAGGAAAACTATGGAAGTTTATATAGACGATATGCTTGTTAAGTCTTTAAATGCAGGTGATCACCTTAAACATGTGCAAAAAACTTTTGGCATCCTAAGAAAGCATAATATGAAACTTAACCCCGAAATGCGCGTTCGGGGTCAACTCTGGTAAGTTTTTGGGTTTTTTGGTTTGGCAAAGGGGAATTGAGGTAAACCCCGATAAAATCAAGGCCATCGAAGACATCCTAGACCAACTGTCAAGTGTGAAGGAAGTACAAAGGCTCACGGGGAGATTGGTAGCTTTGAGCAGGTTCATTTCCCGGTCATCAGAAAAATATCACAGTTTCTTTGCACTGCTGAAAAAAAAAATTCGAATGGACCCTGAATGCCAACAGGCTTTGAGAGATTTGAAAAAGTACTAGTCAAGCCCTCCGTTGCTTTCGTAACCAAAAGAAGGTAAATGATGTTAGTCTATCTCGCGGTCTCGGAAGTCGCAGTAAGTGTACTTTTAATCCGTGAGGATAAAGGTACGCAATCTCCTATTTATTAAGTTAGTAAAATTTTAATGGGAGCAGAAACTCGCTACCCTGATTTGGAGAAACTGGCATTAGCTCTCGTAGTCGTCGCTCAGATGCTGAGGCCCTACTTCCAATGTCACCCGATAGCCGTTGTGACCACTTTCCTTTTGCGGAACATCCTTCAAAAACCCGAGCTCTCGAATAGATTGGCCAAATGGGCCATCGAAATGAGTGAGTTCGACATAGAATATAAACCAAGGACTGCAATTAAGTCACAAATCTTAGCTGACTTTGTGGCCAATTTCAGTCCGGATTACTGCCTCTCGCAACCAAAGAGGCAGTAACGGTGTCGAAATCGATATTGGAGGTTTGGACCTTATTTACGGACGGAGCTTCTAACGTGAAAGGGTCCAGGTTTAGTATAGTATTAATCACGCCTTCGGGGGAAATCCTAAGGCAAGCCATTAGATCAGTCCCTTTAACTAACAATGAAGCAGAGTATGAGGCTTTGATTGCAAGGCTCGAACTGGCCCGGGGACTTGATTCCGAGGTCATCAAAATCAAATGCAACTCACAACTGGTGGTAAATCAGGTCTACGGGATATTCAAAACCAAAGAGGAGCGCATGAAACAATATATGGTAAAAGTCCAAGCTGTTGGCGCGATTTTGAGAGTGGTCGACTACTCATATCCCGAGGGAAGATAACGCAGAAGTGGACGCATTGGCTAACCTCGGATCATCGACAAAAATAAAGGGATCGGAGTCCAAGACGGTAGTACAACTGATGAACTCGGTCTTGGATACAGATAGCTACCACGCGGTAAATGTGACTAATTTGGTCTGGGACTGGAGGAATGAAATCATCAATTATCTCGAGCACGGGAAGTTGTCGGAAGACTCCAAAGCGTCCCTGGAACTGCACGCCAAAGCAGCACGATATAGCTTCAAGAAAGGCCAACTGTATAGAAAATCTTTCCAAGGCCTCCTGGCTCGATGCCTGGGGGCATCCGAAGCTCACTATGTTATGCAACAAGTCCACAAAGGGATATACAACAATCATTCGGGCGCAGATTCCTTAGTGCTAAAATTAGTAAGGGCAAGATATTATTGGCACCGCATGGAACAAAATGCCAAAGACTCCGTACGAAAGTATGATAAGTGCCAATGTTGTGCACCACTAGTACATCAATAGGCATAATCGTTACATTCGGTTCTCCACGTGGCCATTCATGAAATGGGGGATGGAGATCGTCGGGCCAATGCCACCAACCCCCGGAAAGGTAAGATTTCTTTTGATTCTGACTAAGTATTTTTTTAAGTGGGTGGAAGCATGTCCTTATCAGAAGATCGGCGAGCGCGAAGTGGTGGATTTCTTGTGGGAAAATATAATTTGCAGGTTCGGAATACCAAAATAGATAGCATGCAATAATGGGCCATAATTTATCGATGCAAAAGTCACAAAGTTCCTCGAAGATTTAAAAATAAAGAGGATCGCATCTTCACCCTACCATCCGAGTGCAAATGGTGAAGCGGAGTAAATGAAAACAGTGATTATACAAAACCTCAAGAAAAGGTTGGGAGCAGCTAAAGGTAATTGCCCTGAGGAATTACCCAGAGTTTTATGGGCATTTCGAACAACGGCCAAATCGAGCACAAGAGAAACTCACTTTTCCCTTGTGCACGGGGCGGAAGCTTTAATCCCGGTGGAAGTGGGGAACCCACATTTAGATACTTCCAAGCAAATGAAGAATCAAACAATGAGGCAATGTTAGTCAACTTGGAGCTACTCGATGAGCGCATGGACTTGGCGCATGTAAGAATGGCAGCCCAGAAGCAGAGAATGGAGTGGTATTATAATCGAAGAGCCAACCTCCGTTATTTCAAAGTAGGAGACTTGGTCCTAAGGAAAGTAACTCAAAGCACCCGGGAGCTCAACGCAGGGAAGCTAGGTCTAACATGGGAAGGCCCCTCCTGGGTTTCAGTTGTCACCGGGAAAGGTTCATATAAATTAGAGAACCAAGATAGAGAAAAGTTGCCCAGCAACTGGAATGTGGCACACTTCAAAAGATATTATTGCTGACGAACATCACCTGAACTAAAAGTATGTGTTGTATTCTTTTTCCCTTCGTCCAGTTTTTGTCCCAATTGGGTTTTTCTAGTAAGGTCTATAACGAGGCAGGAACAGAAAACATACTACGAAGAAAGCTCCAACAGCAGTAGTAAGACCTTTAATAGCAAGGCACACAAGCAAAGATACACTCTGGATGGTTAGATAATCTTTTGCTCTATAGAAAATTCCCATCGGGAAGCTAAGTTTGCTTTCGAGCAAAGGTTACCCGACCGTTCACAAGTACAAACCACTAAAGGGATGTAAGATAGTCCTTCGCTCAATAGCATGAATTCCTGAAGAGAAGTAAAGTGTGTTATTGAGTTAAGGATTATCTGGAAATTCATTAGTAGGATCCTCGAAGGTACAAGATTTTTAGTATTCCAAGTCGCATTCTTCGCATTTGAACATTGGGGGGAACGATATGAGGATACAGCAACAATGACTGCCACGTCGATCGGTTAGCGAAAATCAGAAACATAGTTATATCATCGGGACCGAAGACTGCACGACCAGCCCCATAGAAACAAGTTGTACAAGTTAGTCACAAGTAATGGCAATTTCTTTTTTCAGCATAACAAATGTTTATGTACTTTATGAAAATAGAAGGAATAAAATGAGGTCCTTTTGTTTTTATCTTGTTTCTTGTCTGAACGATGAATTAACTTTTCCATTTGAATTAAACAAGTACTTCATATACTAGTGTCGTAATGAACAGGAGACATCCTCTTCAAGAGCACCGTAAACATAAGAGGGCCCTCTATTATAAAAACCCTCACGTTAAAGGGTTGATTTCGGAAGAACTCATGCCCAGAATCAAAATACTTTCGGGGAAAATACACCCAAGGTTTCACATAATAACACGCAAACAGTAAAACTTGCACAAAACTCTTAAGCAAAAAGAGAATGCAAAGATTAAAACTTGCATAAATGTTCAAACGAAGGAAAGACTCAAACAATACTTGAGCAAAAAGATATTTTTATTTACAGGAACATGCCAAAATGGCACAAATACAAGAATTGGAAAAAGAAAAGAAGAGCTAAACTACAGCATCTCTAGAACTCAGAGGTAGAGAAGTGTTCGCGCCCCCAGGGGAAGTGGATAGATTTGCCGATGACTCAACATTTTGGCCTTCGCTAGTTTGGCCTTCAACATTTTCGTCTTCTGCTTCCTATTCAGTTCCCAAAGTTTTGGAACCAGAACCGTAGGAACCGAAAGCATCAGGCTCCGCCAAGAGACTATTTTTATCAGCCAACACAAGCTCACGGGCCTTAGCAATTTCAGCATCAAAGTCAATGATACCAACTTTGGCCTCTTCCAAGGTTTTTCTCCTCATGTTGTATATAGTGTAAGTTTTTTCAATGATAAGGGAAGCTGTTCGACGCTTAAGTTCTTCTTTGAGTTGGGTTACCTCGGCAGAAAGGCTTTCCCTGGCGAATCTAACGGATCTGAGGCTAACATCAAGGTCGCGGACAGTTTAACTAAAGAGCCTATTATACTTGATAGTTTTCCCATACTTCTCCTTCAGTTGGGCATGTTTCACCCCCACAGCAGCAAGCTCTTCAGTTTTGGAGTTCAAGGCTTCCTCTAAGTTAGTCAATCTTTCAGCGGAGGCAGTCTCACGATCAAATGCAGCAAGAACGGCGTTATGAATTTCAACCCATTTGGCCTTAGCCTCTTCAAATTGAACCCTCAACGGGACAATCTCTCAGCTAAGGGTCTCCACTTCTTGCTCTCTTTGCTGCAAATGAGCCTCCAATACCACGGCTACAGTGGCTTTGACTTCTAATTCTGATAGGCGAGCGACACTTTGCTCCTGCTCTTCCAAAAGCTGATCCCATGCAGAGTTAATTTTTTCCTTTCTCACGGATCAATCTCTGAAGGCCCTCGGAAGCAAGAAAGTTCACCTGCAAAACAAGAAAGACAAAACTCAAGATATGTTCGGGCAAAAATAGAAGAAATAACAAATGAAGAAAGGAATGTACCGTTGCAACGTTGTGCATGGCGTTGTTCAACAAACACTCTCCTGAGAGTGCCTGAATCTTTTTCCAATATTTCTCTAAAGCAAAAGGCTTCAGATAATTAGCAAGCTCCACCGACGGGGATAGCAAGTTGCATCCGGTAGAGACCAAAAAAGTAACATTCCTCCTCCTTTGTGGATCTTCAGAAGAGGCAGAATAATTTTGTCCCAAATTCCTATGAACTGGGGACTTGGGAAGAGGAACACCTTCTTCATGGTCAGGTGCGACCGGGTGAAGATGATGTAGCAGTTGCTGGTGGAAAGGTGGATGAAGGTGAAAATGATGTAGCAGTTGCTGGTGTTAGTGAAGAGGGAGATGAAGCTGATGGAGTTGAAGAGTGAGAAGCAGCTGCAGCAAACGCAGGCTGGTTGTTGGTTGCTCGTCATCCAAAGACGAAAGGACTCGGTACTCAGCCCCAAAATACCGGGTGCAACGACTGGTACACAAAAGCGAAAGTTGGCATTTCCACCATATCGTATTCCCCCAGAGCACCGAGGCATTGTCCTCGGATGGTGTAACTAACTCAACAGGTTGAGCATTCTGTTAAGTTGATGAAGATCGTCGCCTTCTATGTAGAGAAGCTTCCCCATTGCTAGCTTCTCCTTCATCGTCGATCATCATAATGTCTATGACCGGCCTGGGAGGAGGGCTAGTCACCACGACTATCATAGACGACTCTGGGGCAGCAGTCTTTGCCCTCTTATTCTTCTCCTCGGCCGCGGAGGAGCGTCTTCTTTTTGGTTGTTTGTCCTCCGCCAGGGACTCCATAAATAAACACTTGTGCCCGAAGCAAGACCAGAGACACCTGTTCGAGTAAGCGCCTCCTGAAGCAGCCTCGCCGCGTTAGCAGGATCAGCCAAATCGTCCTCCTCGGGGACAACAACAGAGCCCGTGGGTAGACCTGATTTCAGAGAAAAGATAGAAAGGATAAATCATTTTCTTCACGAAACTGAAACAAGGTGAGTCTGAGTTACTATGATTTTTGGCCTTCCACCCGTATTTAAGGGCCAGTACTTTCCACGTGCGGGTTTCAGTCGTGGTGACATCCAAGATCTTCTAGACCCACTAGTCCAAGCCTTCAACTATCGATGGGACCCATAGAGATGCTGAAACATGCAAAAGTTGAAGGATCAATACGGGTATAGAAGAATGCCTAATAAAAAAAATATTAAACAAGGTGCTTACGAGTGCGGTTCCATGCTTTCGGAAAGGATGAAGTAGTTGATGGAATGATGTCGTTGGTGGAAACCGCAACAAACTTTTCCATCCACCCACGGTCTTTGCCATCATCCATACTAGATAACAGAGCATAATGGCCATGTTTGCTGAAATTTATCATTCCCCCGCGAAAGATTTTGGGGGAGTAAAGATTCATCATGTGAGGTAAATATAGATCCTCTACCGTCTCTTGGCACAAGCGCCTGAGACAGGCAATTGTCCTCCATACTGAAGGACTTACTTGTACTAAACATACCTGATAGCGGAGGCAGAATTCCAAAATAACAGAGTCAAACTCTCTATTCAAAGAGAACGCACCCAAAGTAAAGGGATACGTGTAAAAATATGTAAAACCCTCCTTAGGTAGGGTCACTTGCTCCGATAGATCAAGAGCAACAATATCCAAATCATGGCAGCGACAGTCTTCCTTTACAACAGAAAAAATGAAAAAACGGATGGAAGCAGGATATCTATCAACAGCCTATGTGCGAGGGAGAGCCGAAGGAAATTTCTCTTCGAAGTCTTTTGTTGTTACAAGACTTCTAGGAATGATGTAATCCACCATTAGAGGAGCAACATCCTTGGCTTTGTTCTTGCCTTTGAAAAGCTAACGTTCTTTGAATAAGAAGTCATTTGGATGAAATAAAAGCTTTTTTGTTTGAAGAGAGTTAAAGAAATGTTTATTAACAGCAAGAAAGATTTTAGAAAGCTTGAAAAATTATGGAGTACAAGGGAAGAAGGTTGATGCGTATACGTAAAAGTTTTGGCGGCTAAATTCATGGCCATGATTACCTCGATAACCGGCAAAAGATGTGCTGAATCGTGGGATGAAGCATGTTTGGGACATTAAATGTGGAGAGACGTGAGTCTAATTAACCGTCAGAAGCCTTCAGAGGGGATCGTAGTAATACCCACCAAAAGAGTGTTTCTACCAACTTCCCGGTGACACAAAGTTATGTCACTGGAAAGCAGGGGGACTATCTGTATAGGGTAAAATATGATGTGCTACGTGGCCACCCAAAAGAGGGACACGTGGAACCTAAGACGGGGGATAGTCAAAATCGAAGGCAACGGTCCCGTCTGTCACCGGAAAGAATAACACTAATAGAGATGCAATAAATATTCTTCGCCCGGTAAGCATTTAATGAAGAATATTCCACAGGATTAAATACGTTACCCGTTACAAGGAATTTAACAATTATACTCACTGTTACCTCTTCATCAATGGTCCTCATAATTGACATTAAAGAAGGACGCGATCCTAGGACCTCCTTTCCTAGTCGTAGCTATAAATAGTGAGCTCTGCTATCATTGTAAGGACACAAATTTTCTGGCAAAAACTAATACTACAATCTACTCAAAGCTCTAATCAATTTTACCCTCTTATTTTCTGTTCTTGTTCTTATTATTATTGCGCCCGGAGGCCAGAGTCTTTAATTCTGTCATTTCGTCTTCCTATCAAGGTTAAGTGTTATATATTTCTTCAATTATCTTGTTATTTCAGGATCGAATTAATTCACTCGTCTAAAAATCACGTATAAATTCAATTGTACTGTTTTACGGGTAAATAATACTTAAAATGTACTTATGAACAAATGAATTTCAAATATTGACAAATCTTAAAATCAAAATCGTGCTGAATCAGAACTACTGATCCAACAAGTTTCATTTTCCTCAAGTAAGATAACAATTGACGGAAAATTTTGAAGTAATTAGTTACTACTACTATTTATAGATTTCATGGAGAATTTTTAACTTTAGAGGTTATCTGTAACAATAACAAAACTATTTGAGTAGGAACTTATCACCTGAAAAAATATATATCATGATGTTTTGTCAATTAAACTATAATAGACCCCTTTTTAGTGGTACGCAACGATCTTGAAAACAAATATCAGGCACAATCAAATAAATTAAAAGGAAACAACTCAACCTGTAATATCGTACTATCTCACAGCTAAATAACATCGTGAAAGACAACGTTGGTGTTCCTTTGTAGGGAATGCAATGTCGGATCCGTACAGATCTAACGTTTTCAAGGAAGTTTCTTTTAGTATTTTTTTTATCAAGAAAAGCGCATGTTTAATGAGAGGAAACTTCTTTTCTCCTGTCCTTATCTATTCCTCTTTTAGCCATCATTTCCAACAGCAAATTAATATTATTTCAATTCAATATTCTTGCTTGGGAACCCCCATTCTCCTACTACTACTACTACAACTTGACTAGTCCCTCTGGGGTCCCAAAAGAAATAACGTAAAATTCATAGGCTTCTATACCCATTTTCAATAAAAGTTATTATCATTCTCTCACTCATTACTTTTTAAAGCTAACTAAAAAGTAATAAGATCACAGAATGTTATAAATGTTTAAAGATATAATTCACTCTATCATTTTATTTTGGAATGAATTAAAAAATTACAATAAACTGAAACAGAAGAAATACTAAAGAATATGTTTAAAGATTTACCTGATAGTCTAAAACCAGAAAATGAAGCTTCTTTTTGCTTCTTAATATAAGATGTTTTACCACTTGGCAAGTTTTAATGCTTGCATACCTACAGATTTGTTGTAAATTGAGATAAAGGGTTAAATTTGGTCAGATATTATTCGAAATTGAGTAATTTTACCTTTATTTTGGTCTAATTGCTCCTTTTTAGGAAATTTTTCGTACTTTTTCTAATAAAATTTTAATTCAGATAGTAATTTTAACCATAATCAAAAGTTAAGGAGAAAATTTAAACTTTTTTTTTTTTAAAGAATATGAACAAGTGGAATTCATTCATTTTTCGTTGGAGTTATACTAATGACAAAAGTAAATACAACTTGCTAACGATAAAGATATATATAGATCAAAAGTTATAATACGGAGCAAATTAAAAAATTGAGCAATTTTATATAATGTAGAGCAGCAAATTAGACCTTTTCCGTAGTCAACCACTTTAACATTTCTAGTTTGGTGATGTTAGGCATTCGAAATGATTGCATGAAACATTTTAGTGGTAAAAATACATGGTTAATTATTTCTTTAGCAGCCAAATGCTCATTATGCCATTGCCTTTTGTTAGCTGACTTTACCCTCAGCCATTGAACCAGGCTACTTAACTTTAGTCCCTTACGTCTTTGCTGACGCTAACATTAACAATCTGTTAAAATCATTCTTTTATCTATAATTAACCAAAGGATGTGAAGCCACGTGGCATATCAATCGACTATATCACGGAATCTAGCTACTAGATGAGGTAAAAAGATTAATTAAGGACCAACCGAGGTTTTATTAGAGTGATAAGTATTCTTTCATTGTTAACTCGAGGTCTCGAGTTTGAGTTTTGGGTATGGAATCTCTTTATTAGGAAGCGCTTTAACTTCAATGTGGGAATCCAGCATAAATCTAAATTTAGTCGGGCCATAATGCGGATATCAAACACCAGCATGAAAAAAAAGAATTAATTAAGGAGCAAACTTTTCGCTGTTTGATGACCATAATTATGAAATACAAACTAAACAATAATCTTATATTTTACTCGCGCTCTCTCACTCATACAAATCTATATTGTACGATGTACATGTATAAATATATTCATTCCGTTCCTTTCAAGTTAATTAATTGTGATTTGACTCTTGGCATTTTGACATCTATGGTCCTTTGCCTTTCTAAAGCTTAGCTGTATGATTCTGATATTTATAATCCAATGGATTAAGTGGGCATGTGGACATAAGAATTATAAAATTTCGAAAAAAAAGTTAAATTATTTTTTCAAGTGAAAGTGATATTTGAAAATTAGAGTTGTGTTTGGACATGAATATAATTTTGGGCAGCTTTTAAATTTTGTGAGCGATCTGAAGTGAAAATTTTGAAAAATAGCTTTTTAGAGTTTTTCAAATTTTTAAAAATTTCAAAATTCATCTTGAAATAAAAATCAAAAATTTCATAACCAAACATTGATTTCGGAAAAAAGTGAAAAAAGATTCGAAAAAAAAAATCCTTTTTATGGCCAAACAGGCCCTTAAACTATACTTTTTGAAATGGCTATCAATATATAGATAGCCACTTCTATTGTTCACTCTAATTTTATTAGAAGATATCCACTTCTGTTGTTCACTCCAATAATAGTAGAAGAAGAAAATACATAAGAGTTACACTAAGGAAAATAATTTTTAGAATATGATCCCGTGCATTGGAACCAAAGAGTTTAATTTGATATGAGAAATTTATAAAAAAATAATTCAACTAATCAAGATACAAAATGAGAATCGCATAGCATAATATATATATATATTTTAATATGATTAGCAAAAACTCTATTGGCATCACAAATAATCCAACAATTAGCGTTCAATACATTACGGTACTTGCATAATTTATTTGAGAACACAAAAATAGCCCTTAAAATAATATACAAATTTAGATCAACATTATTAGTCGTAGAGTTCTTATTTTTGGTTATTCTAAAGTCATTTATAATGTTAATTAAACGTGTTAAATAAATAGTTGTAGTATGATATATTTATAAGACGTATATTCATTTGGTTATTTTACAAATTAAATAAGAATGAAAATAAGTGTAGAATATTAGCGATAGGAATAGAAAAAAAGGGAAGGTGAAGAGAAAGGTAGTAGTCAAAGTTGGGTGGTTTGTGGCGAAAGCAGAAGTAACGAAACCGTCTTCTTTGTATCCACTCTGGCAGTCAATTTCCTACCACGTACACACCAGTTCTCTATATATTCTTCCATTTGCCTCCTTTTTCTCTCTTCAAAGTGCAAACCCATTCCATTAAAAACATTTCATTTATCCTCTCAAATTTTATACTAATCGCCAATTCCTCCAAATGGGCGAGGTGATTTATCAATTCCATCTTTCATTTCCCCTATTTCCAATTTCTTTTTCTAGTACTACTTAAACTTAATTTTCTTAATTTTTCTTCTAATTTTTGGGTTTCAGAAAAAAGAAGAAGCCAAAGTTAAAGGAGCAGAGAAGAAGAATGAAGGCGGAGAAAAGAATGCCACAGCTACCCTAGTTTTAAAGCTAGATTTGCATTGCGAAGGCTGTGCCAAGAAAGTCAGACGTTTCATTCGCCACACCGAAGGTAATTGAAGTAATTTATATATTTGGAAAAATTTCGATATTACATTGGATAATTTGTCTGGTTTAGTGTTTGGTTTCACACGATGAAGACTTTGACTTTAAGCTTCAAAATTTTAAGATTAACAAACGAAAAGGAACAGGTGAACGATAGTCATGGAAAAAGTTGTTTTTTTTTTTTTTTTTTAAATTTAGTATCTCTTATCATTCGGATAAGGTTAAAGACCTGGTTTCTTAAATTTGCCGAAAGATGTACTGTTCGGAAGTCTCAACCATCATTGTTAATTCCGAATTTGACACTTAAATACAAGTAATAAAGATTCTCCTGTAACAGTATTCTTGTATAATAATTATTTATTATAAAAAAATTAAAAAAAATTTGGAATTAATTTTTATATTTTATTATAATATATATTCTCTATAATAATATTTATTACAATATTCAAAAAATATCGAAACAAATACGATTACTATAAAGAGGTTTGACCGTATATGTGTATATGAAGATTATAATAAATTATATATACATTTCAAAATGACACTTTGAGTCAAAACATTTTTTAATTTGATTTAATCACTAATATAAGATAGAGTTTAGTTTTGGGCTAAAATCTAAATGAGCTTGTGGTGATCCAAATGAAGGTGTGGAAGACGTGAAATCGGACTGTGAAAGTGGAAAATTGACAGTGAAAGGGAACGTGGACCCCACATGGCTCCGGGAAAAGGTGGAAATCAAGACGAAGAAGATGGTGGAGCTGATATCATCGCCGCCCAAAAAGGACGGTAGCAGTGGCGGCGCCGGCGGAGATAAAAAGTCTAATGACAAAACAGAGAAAAAGAAAGAGGAGAAGAAAGACGAGGAGAAGAAACCTAAAGAGGTAAAAACTAAAAAGCCTTGTGTAACGTATACCTTTTCAGTTTCATTGCTAAATTAGTCCTCAAGTAATTAATGTTCTGAAATTAATTAATTCTTGACTAGATTAATTGAATTATCACTAATTTGTTTCTTTTTATTTTTATTTTTTGTGTGATTATTTAGCCTCAAGTAAGCGCTGTGGTGTTGAAGATTCGGATGCACTGTGACGGGTGTGCACATAAAACAAAACGAATAATAAAAAAGATTAGAGGTGGGATACACTGAATCGCTTTGATCAGCTTATTATGGATATTTTTGTTAATTACGTACGTTATAATATTATATACTTCATAAAATTAGGTGCATCTTGCAACCATCTTCTCCAAATATTTATATTCGAATCTCAATATAATAATGATTTCTTGGTGAGGTTATATTATTCCATAGTGACAGAGGCAGATTTAAAATTTATGTTCTATAGGTTCAACTTTTAAGGTTTTTAGTATTGAACTCATTTTATATTTAAAATTATAAATTTATATTATTAAATTTTTTAATTTTAATAAATTTTTACATATAATATTTCGCATCAAAAGTTTTAGGTTCAGATGAATCTGACGCCTCCAGGCTACATCCACTCTTGCATAGTGCTTGACTATGAGCTTATTGTTTTACCTTTTTTCTTTTTTGGGACAGGGGTACAAGAAGTGACTGTAGAATCAGAAAAAGATTTGGTGACGATAAAGGGGACAGTGGATTTGACGAAGCTAATTCCTTACTTAACAGATAAATTGAAGCAAAATGTTGAAGTTGTTACACCAAAGAAAGACAATGGAGGTAGTGAAAAGAAAGGCAAAGAGGGTGGCAATGACAAGAAGGAGAAAGAGAGTGACGGCGGCGGTAGTGGCGGCGCAGACAAGAAACAAAAAGGTGGCGCCGGCACAGAGAAAAAAGACGGTGAGTCGAAAGAAAAGAAGACAGAAGTGATCAACAAAATGGAATACTATGGTTACAATTCAAATACATATTATGCAATGCCTATGCATAATCAAAGTCATATGCATCAAGATTATGGCTTGACAACGTACGATCCACGTTATGCTCATACAAGCTATGTGGTGGAGTATGCACACCAACCACAATATGTGCCACCACCTCCTCCACCGACGTACTTAAATGCGCCACAAATGTTCAGTGATGAAAATCCTAATGGTTGTTCCGTCATGTGAACGACGTGAACTTTTAAATAAAATATGGACCGAGTCTTGTTTACGAAGTAGAGCGACATTAGTGACCTCATTTTACTTGTTTTTGGCAAAGTTTCTAGTTTTAAATAATAGGAATTCTAGCTCAGCTAAATTGTGAGTAAATCAAAGATATAGAAGCTGAAAAAATAGATGTATGTGAAAGCGTTTATATGAGGATAGAGTTTCTTTTTAGGAAATTTTATTAGGCTTGTTAGAAACGGCTAAACTACCGATGATGGATTAGTAGTTTGTTTTTTTATTTTGACTTGTATGTCATTAATTAGTAGGTTACTGATAATATTATCAATTTTTTTAAAAAAATTTATATAAATTTTATGATTCGAACGAATAAATGTAATCCTTGAGTTTTAATTTATGGTTGGTAAGACAATGGCGCACAAATTTCTTCAGATAATTTTTATATATGTTTAATACTTGTCCAATACAAAATTGGTTTGTTAGATTGGGACATAACTAGACAAGGACATTAGAATATGCTAATTTCTACTCACTTCTGATTTCTACGGCATTGGTAGGTGAATTCATCTTCAAAATTATACAAAACTAAATGGAGAAGATAAGTATGGCCCTCAGATGATACCGTCAGATTGGACTTTAGTACTGAAAATTCAAAAAAAAAAAAAAAGGATGTGCTTAAATCTGACCCTAAGAATATAAATGCATGTAATGACTAATTAAGTTAATTACTAGTTTGGTCCAAGGTGGAGAGAGGCTTACTACTAATTAATGGCCAAACTAACAAGTGGATGGTAGCATTACAGTGAGATCAGATCTCTGAAATTTAATTTTAGAATGAAGAGATTTTAGGCATAACCAAAATTTAGCACCATAATAGAAGATGATAATGTAGTTTAATGTTGATTATAAAGAGAGCATCAAAGAGCAGAGTGGAAGAAAGAATCCTTAGCTTGACCTTCCAATGTATCTGACGCAGCTCTGACTATATATGACTTGGCCATGTCTTTTGGCTTTTTTATTTCAATTTAAAATTAAAATAAAACATCTAAATTTTATCTACTGATTTCAACAAATTCCTGGTTCAGCCATTCCGGTTATCGATAATTAAAATAGAACTTAAATGCTATTGGTGTTTAGGACTTGATTGATTGCGTAATAAAAAAATGTTTGGAGAAAAAAAAAAATCAGAGACTCAACATAAGAATGGTATGTTGAAAATTCTCTACTAATTGGGACTTGTTATAACTAGAATTGTATTTAAGGTGAATGTTTATATTTAGAGAGAGTTTAGGGTTTGTTATTTGATGGCTAAGTCACTTTTTCCCTATAAATAGAGGGGTTCTATTGCATTGTAATTCATCCCGAATCAATAAGAGTTCCCTCTCTACTTTTCTCTACAATACTCTTCTTCTTCTTTTATTGTTTTATAACACGTTATCAACACGAGACTCTAACAAATTGAGTAGAAGCTTTGGGATTGAGCATAATGATTGTCAATTGTTCCATGATCTTTCTTCATGATTAAATTCTGGATTTGGGGTAAGTATTTTATTTTATTTTTCTCTTTTAAATTCTTGAAATTCTATAATTTGATTTTAAATAACGGCAAAGACAATATTGATTCTAATTCTAATAGAGTTGTAAGAAATTATAAGCACTTGAAGTGGTAAAATGGCTATGTCTTGCCATGATCAAATTCATGTATGATTATAATCACAAGAAATGGAAACATGTCCCATTGAATTTGTTTCATTCTCATTCCCATAAGAGAATGTGGTAGCAATATGTGATAAGTCTGAAAGAAGACAAAATTATCACCCTAAAGGTATCAATGGATATGGACGTGGCAATACACGAAATTATGATCATCATCATTGTGGTAATGAGAACAATAAGGATTCTCAAAATAATCCTTCACTCTGTGAAAGTAATGTTTGCCATCGATTGACATGAGATTTTGTAAAGCACATATAGATGATTATGGCATATTAATAATATGAATGTGGCAATATGTGATTTATGAATATATATTTCATTCTTGGAAGAATGTGAACGTGCTAGTGGTAGTGAATATACCACACTCACCTCTCGAAGGAAGTTTGAGATGAAATAATAAAATAATTTCATTATTCTGTCACGAATGATCACTGACCACGTACCTATTGTGATTATGCCAAAATATAATGATAATGTGACTATTACAGGGCAAAAGTAATGGAAGCAACATATCTTGCCTATAATGATTTTGACCATGACCATAATGGTATAACTTTCTCCTTGAAAGAGATATTCACCATATGGATGATGATGAATATGTGGTAGTACAAAATTAGTTGAGAGCTCTGGAAGAGCCAATTATACTATTTTGGAGAGATAAAATTGATTATCCCTAAGGTATTATGTTGTAGTAAGTCTCAAAGAAACTTATTGAGTTTCTAAAGCATTCGCGAAAGCGGTTGGTTATATTGAGACTATAAATAATGAAAAGACTTAATATCTTCTATTACTACAACTTGTAGCCGCGTAATATGTATGTGAAAAGCTACCCGCTTTATTCTCCCGTTTGTACAACACAAATAAAAGAATGTCACAATAAAGTAGAAGTTTATTGATATAAAAACCCATAATGTAATAAATTTGGAGTTTATTGAAATTGCACACGTCATGGTGTAAACTTAAATATTATCAATATTGATAATTTATTCTGTTAGCATAATTGGTTTAGCCATGTTAATTTAAGCATGATGCGCAAAATAAAAGAGAATTCACATGGGTAAATATAAAAGAACTAGAAAGTTCTCTACGAATTCTCTTATGTTGCTTGTTCTCATTAATTAATAGACTAACTAAAATTGGGATTGAATCCCATGAATGCTAGAAATATCAAAGGTGAATATGGGTCCATTCACCTGCCATGTATACCACATAAGATGCATCAATGAGATGGTTACACGTGTGATTATTATTAACCCACAACCTAATGTTTGCGAGGTAACTTGCCCAATAATTTAATTTAGAACATAATTTCCCAATTTTCTATTCAAGACAGTTCATCTTATAAGTTGGTTTATATCACAGTTAGTTTAGCAAAAGGTTTTATTGAGTGCCTCCACTAAATAGCTAAACTATTGCTTATGAGAACAAATTATCTATATCAGTTGATATATGTTATATACGAAAGTATACTACATTCTTCCTTCAGAAGTGGTTCAGGGTCATGAACCAAATAATTCCATCTTATTATTATTGATGTGCGGTGTATATTTTGATTAACACCACAACGCACAAAGGTGGATTCCCAAAGTTGTGGAAGCAAGTTAGTTTTTCTAACATGAGCGGGAGACAGGATAAACAATTGAGAAAAAATTATGTGAAATGAATTATTATTTGTATATCTAGATCCTCGAATAAGATAATATGAACTTGAAGTTCATAAAAAGATAATTCATGTGCAATGCAAAGCATGCCATACGCACTTGCTGACCCAAAGAAAGGAACTATATTCTCACTGCAAATGCTCCTATTAGAGTAAGTCTTAGAAGAACAAATTCTATGGTATATGATTACGCCCAACCCTAGTCCTAAAAAGGATAAGTGGTTGCTGCAAATATAATCCGGTCTAAAAGTCTGAAGTCGAATCCCACAGAGAACTAAGGTTTCACTATAACTGTTCAATATCACTAAAAAGACAAGCTCAAACAATTTTTAAGTTATAAATATTAAGATTCTTATGTCTAACTAATTAACTAACAAATTAAAGTAGTATATTAACAACTAGGGATATTAATGGTTGGAGACAAGATTAGAAAAGCCTAGAATTATGATTTTTTCAATTGTCGGAATCCTTCCCGCTACGTCTCTTACAATTTCGCCTAAGTTTTCTCTACTGATCATGAGCACTCGACTTATCAGAATTCTCTCTCGAGCAACTACAATAATGTACTAGTCATATTCTCGCGAATTAAGCTAGCTCGCACTTTTTCACCGCTTACTATGATCACGTCAAAGCTTCATTATCTCTAATTCTACTTTTAAATCCGCTTTATTGTTCTCTCACATACCTTGGGAGTGACGTTGTTCGACAACAACCTAAATCTGCACTCTTTCTCAAGCAATACATAATAAATAGGCACAATCAATTGATGGCCATTCAATCAACAACAATAAACACATAGTTGAACAAGTAGGGATATTCAAAGGCAAAATTATATTAAAACGTAACAAGAATTCATCCTCAAAAAGGTTCCATCAAACCCTAGATTAGAGAGTTCAGATACTCATAATTGTATAAACGATCATAGTCATATTCCAAAGCATTAAACTACATATTAAAGAAGAAATGAGAGAAAAACTCTTGTGATCCGTGCTCCAGAGTGTTCTGTAGCGTTTTGCCTCTCCAATGATGTCCTCCTCTCTAAAAACTAAGTTTAGGAGGTATTTATAAGGTAGGGTTCGAAGTCTACACGTACAAAAAATAATGAGGAAATAAAAGTGGCTCGGATAAGCATCGTCGGCGGGGGGCATTGTCAGAGGCACCAACATTACTCCGCGAGGCACGCCAACATTTCCCTGTGAGGCACTATCAGAGGCGCCAATGACAGTGCCCTGGACAAAGTCTTGCACTGTCTATGGCCATGACTTTTTATTGCTTTGCATGTCTTCTTTGATTGCTCCATTTTGTAGCTTTGAGGTACCATTTCATGCAACTTTTTCCCACTTCATGTTCAAGCATTCCTACACGTAAAATAAACTCTATTAAGCTCAATTGTTGCACAAATTAGCATCCAAACAACAAGAAAGTAGGGTAAATAACGTCAAAATATATGAAATTATAGCACGACATCAACTCCCCATACTTAAATATTGCTCGCCCTCGAGTCAACTAACCAAACACTTCCTCTTTAAGGACCCAACAAGCCACACATTCACGACACACTACACCTATGACCATGGTTGATAGCAATAATTAAGCTCTAGCATATGCAGTCAAAATACACTTCCCATACTTATGCCCAATTTCAAAGCATCCAACACATGAACAACATGATTATAATAATCTTAGTCTCGGAAACTAACTCAATGTCACAATGCACCCGAAACTTGAATACTTAATCTAATAGAGAAGTCTAATAATGTTACTTATCCTTTGTGAAACTATGTGCCCTCACAATAAATCAAAGAGTAAGCAGTCTACACATCCAAATCACATGATCGAATATATTTTAAAGACTCACACATATGAAGAAAAAATCACTCACTCTCTCAAAGAAGTCACATGCACGCAAAAGGTACCATAGGCTTGCCCATTATGTAAACCTCTACTAATGTAGGCCCACTCGGTCTGAAAAACTAAGACTTGATTATGGTTGTAATATGAGCTAAGGGATGGTAGCATATATTTAGGATATAATGACTAACCCTCCTAAGCACTTTAACACATCACGTATTCAACTTTAAGCGCAAAATTCCTTCAATCCACTTCAATCATCACAAGATAGCTCATCCCAGAATATTTTCCTTCTTCTTTACACACTACTTTAGATCACATCCACTAGCAAAAATAAGAAACCTTTATTTATTCATTTCATCTTTGCTTCTTCTTTTTTTTTTAACTTTTACCTTGCCGCTAGTGAATTTTTATTTAAAGCACAAGTGCACATTTCTTACTTCTATTGGTTCCACTCAAAAGCTACCCCAAGTTTCCTTATTACTTCTTTCTAGCGCTTCTTTACAATTTAAGTACTTTAAGAGGTCTAAGGATCGAAACGATTCAATTAAGAATAAATGGGGATAGAATTGTAATGCAGGTGCCGAAAGAAAGGCTTATATGCTCAAAAGAGTAACTAGGAATGATTTTATTTGTGATAGACAACAAAACTCAAAAAGATCAAAGAAAGCCTATATCACTTTTTAAACCGAGCAACACCTAGGATTTTGATTGAACGCACATTTCACGCAAGTTCTAGACTCAAATGCAATAACATGGGCTATGCAAAGAACTCACTTCACACATGGCACATGACTCCCTAAGGACGGTTTCGTTAGGACTCTCAATTAAACAAGTATTCACAAGGCCAAGAGATATATTAAGCATAAAGCACAAAGTGAACACAAGCCAAGCAACCGAAACATAGGAGTTATACCACACTCTATTCATCTTTACCAAGGTATCATCATATATTTAAAGCTAAAGGAAGGTGAAACACATGTTAGAACCTTAGTATGCAACCATCAAACAAGTCAAAGGCACAAATCACATCAGTTCTTCTCCGTTATTTCCAACATACTACTCTAAAAGTTAAAAAAAATTAAAAAAAATTAAATCATGAGGCACGAAGAAAAACTACGGGGGATTATTACAACCTAAGGAAAATAAAAGACATAATTTTGTACTTTTTTATTTTCTAATTTATTTTATATTTTTTGTTGACACTTTAATCCCTAAAAAAAACTCTCTAGGAGATCCATCGTCAGGAAAAGTCTAATTTTTGTTAAAAAAAAAATTATCAATTAAACTAACACAACTAAAATAGCAGAGAAAGTCACCCAGATATTCTCCTAACCCACACTTAAATTGTGCGTTGTCCCCAATGCACAACATAAATAATAAGAGGGTAAAAAAGCTCCCTGGTAGGCCAAAGGCCGAAGTACTAACAGCTCATGTGTACTTAGACTTCTCCTCGGGTATTTTACTTTGTGCAGACACTCCCCACTTAGTTCTAACCATCTGGCTTTCTTTGCATCCTTCCAATGGCTTTGCTTCTCCAGCTCCTAAAAAATAAAAAACGACACTACAAAAATATAACAAATTAATTTTTAAAAAAAACTAAAAATAAAAGAAAGCAGTAAAGTTGGGTTGCCTCCCAACAAGCGCCTGATTTAACGTCGCGGCACGACGTGAACCACTTTCTGCCTTCACCTCAAGGTTATGAATTGAACCCCCAATTTGGCTTCAAGTTTTCAGTTATGCTCCAGGGGTGGTGGAACAAATCTAATTGGCCCAAGCAACCATTGTACTATTCTACACTTCTTGGCTTTTAGATGAGTTTTGTAGTTTAGTCTTTCTGGCAAGAAAAATTTCAGAAAATGTAGGCACCTTGGTCCTCATTCCTTGACTCCTCAATCAGCTCGGATGACTCTATTTCCATATCATCATCCAAACACAATGTGAAAAAACATTTGGAGTGAGGACCAATGCGCTCAAACACATGAACTTCAGCACTTTCAACATCCTCAACATTAATGATACTAGAGTCAATAAAATTTATATCCTCAATGTCCTTGGCTGACTCTAATCTCACGTCTTCAACATCGACATCCTCAAATTGTAGTTGGCTAGGTTGTTGATGCTCTACTCTGACCTCCTCCAATAGCACCTCGAATTCACGCTCTTCTTGGCTACTATCCCCAATATTGGCTTGTTGAGCAATAAAAGCTTCAACCACTTGACTCACTTGAGCCTCCAAGTTGCGAATAGTTACCTCTTGCCTTTCTATTTGTAGTTGTTTCTCATTATTTTGTTCCAGAAGGCACTTTAACATATCTTTGATCTCCTTGAGGTCCGCATCCCAGGTTCTTTAACTTCACAAGTAGAACCATCACAATAAATGGTTGGGGGAGGATAAGAAATATAAGTACAATCATGAAAGTGACCATCTTGACCACCACACATATCGCACACATTTCACACATAAGATTGAGTTGGTGCACATAACTCGCTCTCGGAAATATCTTGATAATTTTTCCATGGGTAGTTTCCTCCACAATATACATAAGGAGGATCAAAAGTAGAATTACAACCATTAAAACTCTCAAAATTCAAAGATGTCATGTCTCTCAAATCAAAAGTAAAAACAAAACAAGAATAAAATAAAATAAAATTTCAAACTTGAAACCTATCAATATATACAGCTACAACTACACCGTTAGTTCCCCGGTGACGGCGCCAAAATTTGATCACGCCCAACTCTAGTCCTAAAAAGAATAAGTGGTCACTGCAAATATAATCCGGTCTAAAAGTCCGAAGTCGAATCCCATAGAGAACTAAGGTTTCACTATAACTGTTCAATATCACTAAAAAGACAAACTCAAATTTTTTTTAAGTTATATAAGATTCTTATGTTTAACTAATTGACTACAAATTAAAGTAGTATATTAACAGATATGCATATTAAGGGTTGGAGACAAGATTAGAAAAGCCTAGATTTATGATTTCCCAATTGTCGGAATCCTTTCTGCTACATCTCCTACAATTTCGACTAAGTTTTCTCTATTGATCATGAGCACTCGACTTATCACTCGAGCAACTAATAATGTACAAGTCATATTCTCTCGAATTACACTAGCACTTTTTCACCGCTCACTATGATCACGTCAAAGCTTCATTATCTCTAATTCCGCTTTTAAACTCGCCATATTGATCTCTCAAATACCTTGGGAGTGATGTTGTTCGACACCAACCTAAATATGCACTCTTTCTCAAGTAATACATGATAAATTGGCACAGTCAATTGATGGCCATTCAATCAATAGCAATAAACACATAGTTGAACAAGTAGGGATATTTAAAGGTAAAATTATATTAAAACGTAACAAGAATTCATCCTAAAAAAGGTTCTATCAATCCCTAGATTAGAGAGTTCAGATACTCATAATTGTATAAACAATCATAATCATATTCAAAAGCATTAAACTACAAATTAAAGAAGAATGAAGAGAAAAACTCTTGTGATCCGCGCTCCAAAGTGTTCTGTAGCCTTTTGCCTCTCCAATGATGTCCTCCTCTCTAAGAACTAAGTTTAGAAGGTATTTATAAGGTAGGGTTCGAAGTCTACACGTCCAAAAATAGTGAGAAAATAAAAGTGTCTCGGATAAGCATCATCGGCACGGGGCATTGTCAGAGGCACCAATATTACTCCGCGAGGCACTGTCAGAGGCGCTAACATTTTCCCACGAGGCACTGTCAGGGGCGCCAATGATAGTGCCCTGGACAAAGCCTTGCAGTGTCTATGGCCATGACTTTTCATTGCCTTGCACGACTTCTTTCATTGCTCCATTTTGTAGCTTTGAGGTACCATTTCGTGTAACTTTTCTCCATTTCATGTCCAAGCATTCCTACATGTAAAATAAACTCTATTAAGCATAATTTTCGCACAAATTAGCATCCAAACAATAAGCAAGTAGGGTAAATAACGTCAAAATATATGAAATTACAGCACGACATCAGTACATTTAAAGCATATAGACAAATTAGTTTCAAATAAAATTTTTGATAAAGAAGATGAGCAAATGATAAAAATGATCATAACAAGGAGGCAAGTGATCTATAAGATCACATGACATAATACTTCATAAAATCTCAGGAGAGGTTCAGGTACCTAAAAATGCAAATGAAGAGATTTCTATGTCATGTCTTTATGAAAAAAGGTGGTTGGAAATGATATAAAATGTTTGCCGATTACATCTCTGATAATACTATATATATATATATATATATATATATATATATATATGTGTGTGTGTGTGTGTATGTGTGTGTGTGTGTGTGGATCTTAACTCTGGAGAAACAATTCAAATAGAATTAGTTTCATATAAAAGACATGTAGGTTTGGACATGCAGTTCAAACACTTGAAAGTATAAAGTCAATGGTGTGTGCAATTACCTTTATCTATCTTATATGTCTAGCATGACATGAAAACTTGATGTAATATAAAGTTGATTTATATGGCTTATATGACTTTACTTATGACAATCCCTGAAGGATTTAAATCGCTTAAAGCATATACAATTATTGGTCCTGAAGTACCACATCCTAAGCGCAATTTGTGCACATTTGTATCTTGCTATAACTAAAAGCATAATAATGTGATAGCGAGAATACCTCTATGGAGATATTGAAAAGGCTATTCCACGTCATTATATATCTATCAATAATGATTATTTCAAGGTGCAACATATTCATTGGAGTTAATATGGATGATTTATTCACCAAATCTCTGGCGACATCAACCTTCGAGAAGCTAGTGTACAAGATCGGGATGTGAAGGCTTAAAGATGTGAATTGATGCTCTCATCAGGGGGAATTAATACGCGTTGTACTCTTTTTCCCTTATAAGGTTTTGTCCCACTGAATTTTTCTTGCAAGATTTAGGCAACCGAATGGCATATTCCTAAACATGTGTACTCTTTTTCCTTTACTAGAATTTTTTCCCACTGGATTTTATTTTAGTTAAAGTTTTAACTAGGCACATTATATGTTGGACAACCATTTAAGGGGGAGTGTTATAACTAGAATTGTATTTAAGATGAATGATTATATTTAGAGAGACTTTAAAGTTTGTTATTTGATGGCTAAGTCATTTTTTCCCTATAAATAAAAAAGTTCTATTCTATTATAATTCATCCCAAATCAATAAGAGTTCTCTCTACTTTTGTACGTAATATTCTTCTTATCCTTTTATTTGTTTCATAAGAGGACTCATATATTGAATATAATTGTACGTAAGTTGTTATTAAACCTGACTTTCGGATCTAATAAAGTGTTTATTTATGGGCTACTTTTACAATTTATGGAATTAGGACATTTTGGTATGAACGGAGTTTGGGGTTTGAGGAAATCGGCTGAAAATAATTACGATAAGAATTTTGACTCGATGGAAAAAGCCACCAAAGTTGACTCATTGGAGGTGTGGGCCCAGCCATGTCATCCTGTCATTCTGCCTAGTTGGAGTTTGAATTTGTACACCTGCGTGGGCTTACATATTAGTCATCTTTGACACAAGAAAACCAATAAAATATTAATATCCCGTGCCAATACATATGTCGATGTTCAAAATTTAATAGTGAAATGAGTTATTTTTTTATCTTAATTTTTTATAATCCTATAATCTAATACACGATAAAAATTTAAAAGTTTAAATATTAAAAATCGAAAAGGATCATATAAATTGTGGCAGGAGGAGTACATATATATTGCTTCATTTTGGACAGATATTATATGAATTTAGAGTGAAAAGTCAAAATCTAATCTTTTAATAAAATTCAAAACTTATGAAAAATAGTCAAGAACCGCTACGCTGTGGTATCTACTAGTCAAAGAAAAGGTCGAGGGCTGATCCGCAGCCCATTTATCCATATCCTTTAAAGTCCTTGTTCTTTTCTTCAGAATCTATAATATTAGCGTCAATACGATAATATTTCCTCCCCTATGTTTTCATTTTATGTGAAACAAAAAAGACTTTTGACCGTATTTTTTTTTATACTAAAATATTTTGAAGGATTCATTTCACCGGTGTAAGTAACATTTTGAACATTCAAAAGCTGTAGCTTCTCGTTTTCTTTTAAGTTTTAACTATATAACTTCTCGAAGTGTTAGTTACGCAGGACCGTGATTTTAGAGAAGAAATAGTTTTTAAATTGAACAACATATTCTTTTTCCTAATATTATTATCCTCAAGTATAAAAATAAAAAATAAAAAGTTCAGGGGGCGCGCAGTATAACTCATTTTAGAAGTTGAATATGATTTCTTTAGTGTTTTTTTTTTCCCTTTTTTGTTGATTGAATTGAGACTTAGAAGCATAACGGGGAAAAGAAAAGGACTAATACCTGGATTTTGTGCGGATAACAACTCTCCTGAAATAAGATTTGACAGGTTCAATTGTAAAAGTTTGCCCAAATGTAAAACCATTTTATTCTTCTCATTGTTTCAATCCCAATAAAGATGACAAATCCATTTCCGATTTCTCTCCTATCCAATTTAACTCCAAAAATAGCTCAAATATAAAAGATAAAACACATCTTCAATTTATAATTAATTTCTTCTTTTAAAATAAATTGGGCCGCTATGTTCAAATAATGACTGCACGTACGCTCAAAAAAGTTGGGTATTACGTGGCAAGAGTTATGCTTAGTGTAAGGAATTAGTAGAGGTTCAAATGTTCAATGTAGTCGTTATTCCTTTTCCCTAATGTTTTGTGGGATTTTTTTGTGGGTCGTGAGGATAAAAACAAACATAACACTTTTTGAGACGATGTTTGCTTAATTCTTTGCCTGTAAATTGTAATACCTCAAAAAGAATAATTCTTGTGAACGATACATGTCAAATATGTGGTTTGGTGCTATTCAGTAAATCCACGGCCAAGGGAACGGGCTTGTCAGAATCTAACGGGAAAAGCAACCCTATTGAGCTTGACTCTGATCCAATTTTTGTGGGGAAAAATGGGTTTGGAAGATGATACAGTTGAACACATATTTATGTGCACGTTCTCGGAGTTTATTACTTAAATAATCATTTAGTTATTTGAAAATACTTAGTAAAGTCATATTTTTTTTGTTTGTAGCAAACATCACTTAACTATATATATAGCACTCAGGAGGGTACTCAATTAGATTTCTCAAAAGCTAGATACCTATTTTACTCTCTAAATTATCAATTTTTATTTTTTAATTAAATACTTTTTAATATTATAATATTTATTTATTTTGCTCGTTACCTATATAATAAATCAATCTTATTTATATAGATACCATCATCGCTACTACTTAATTATAACTTGAAACATTGTACATCACCTGAGAGTATTAATGGAATTTTCTCGTTCTTGAGAAGAAATTAAAAAAAATGAAAAGGACAAGGGAATATTCATGGAATTTCCTTCCGGAAAGTATATACAGTTGATATGCTAATAGTTTATTTAATTATGAAAAACAAGCGACTGTGGTCCTTGGTTCTGTACTCCTCTCACATGTGAGACTACCAAAGAAAAAGTCACCTTTATCCTTGTTGTGTTATTAAAGGAAAAAAATTGGAACGGTGAAAAGGAAGTCTGCAAAAGGGCACAAAAGGGAAAGAGAAACCATAATCTGGAAGTTAGCATAAGCACATGGATTGTAGGGCAGCTTCTTAAGGAAAAGCAAAAAACTAAAACTAAAATATCAGCAAGGTCCTTCGTCTATATATTATCCACTGCTGTCTCAAGAATCTAGCCAACTGTGTTGCAAAGTGTTTTAAATATATAGTTTAAACTTTTAAATAAAGTAATTATACAGTTCGACCTAATATTAGCGTTGACAGGGGTTTTGAATTCAAATCCTAATTATCGTTGTCACACCTCTTTTCGTACACCCCCGTGAGAAATATATAAAAGAGTTTTTTCAATTAAAGTGACATTAGTCGAAATTGGATTATTTAATTATTTTTCAGTGTCGCCACTTGAAAATTTTAAATTGGTGTTCCAAGTCACCGGTTTTATCCCAGATCGAGGAAAAGATTTGACTTTCTTAATGAAGTCTGCGAACCAGAAATTCTAAGTAAGGAATTCTGTTAACCTGAGGGAAGGTGTTAGGCACCCTTAGGTTCCGTGGTTCTAGCATGGTCGCTTCATTGTCATAATAGGCTTATTATTTAATTTTTATACCTGTTATTGGCCTATAATGCATTTTACTTTATTTTGCTTTTTCGCTTTTAAAATTATCGGAGAATTGCAATGTTAATCAAAATATGTCACAAATTACGTCACATAAATGCACCCGCAATTCATAATATTTTTTTTCATTTAACATCGGGATTTTGAATTTGGGTCACATAAATGCGCACCCGAGGTTAAGGAATTAATTCAGTAAAATAACGTGCCTAAAGCAAACTACGTGTTTTTAGTTTTCGAGGGCCATGAAATTTGCTAAACAGCGCACATCGGTTTTTCTAAGGATTTAATTAATGAGGGCCGTATATTTGTAAGTTCATTTGGTACAGCACGCCTCAATTTAGTTCGAAAGCTTTTATTAGTTAATGTTGTTAAAATCGGGTCACCTAAAAGGCACCCCCGAAGTTGACATTGTCACTATGTCACGGGAATCGTACTCATAGTCACAATGTAATTAATCGCGCCTAAAGCACACTACGTAGGTTTGAGGCATTAAGGCTTAATTATTAAAAACCTGTATTTAATTATAAGAGGGCCATAAGTGATCGTCGTTAATTGTATAGTTCACTTCTATTAATTGCGAAAATCTTTATGTCTAAAGTGTCAAACCCAAAACAAGGAACTTAATTAGTTTCTGATTAAACATAAGGCCTACTTGGACTCCATGGTCTTAAAGTAAACTAATCAACCTAAAGCCCAATTACAAAGATAGCTATTAGCTAAAACAAAACAGTTATTTTCTGAATTGTGCAGTAACGACACTATTTGCAACATGACAGATGTTACAAAACATAAGCCAATCAATATGAACTCAATTACAGACATAGCCATCAGCAAGAACACGATTACTTTCAGCGTATTACATTAACAGCATTTTTCCAGAATAGCTAGCTTAAAAAAAAACAGGCCAATCAACATGATTACGAGCATAGCCATTATTTTAATGAAATCGGCCACAGTCCAAATTTACACTAGCAGCGTTTCTCAAAACAGCAAACTTTAAAACAAGCCAATCAAGTTTGGCATCAATTTTCAAGGGATAGCCACATTTGAATTTTAGAAATGAAAAGATCGCAGTAAGACAGTCTCAATTACAAACATATCCAATGATTTCATAACAAAATCGCATGCTGAATTTCAGCACCAATCTTTGACAATCAACAGCCACATTTAAACTTTAACTTTAGCTCCAAAACAGTCTTGTTTAGATCCTGTTATTAATTTCAAAAGAAAGGTCATGCTTTACAATTGACAAATTTCGGAAAATGGTCATGTAGTGCATTTACAAATTGCAATAACCATCAAACCAATTAACCAAAGTCATGATTCCTTAAATGATTACGAAGTTATTACAGAATTTTACTATTTTCCTTTGAGCATTGGTCCAGATTTCGATACAACTGATCAAAAACCAGTATTACCATCAACAGATACTAGACCACTGTCCAAATTTACACTAACAGCGTTTCTCAAAACAGCAAACTTTAAAACAAGCCAATCAAGTTTGGTATCAATTTTCAAGGGATAGCCACATTTGAATTTTAGAAATGAAAAGATCGCAGTAAGACAGTCTCAATTACAAACATATCCAATGATTTCATAACAAAACCGCATGCTGAATTTCAGCACCAATCTTTGACAAACAACAGCCACATTTAAACTTTAACTTTAGCTCCAAAACAGTCTTGTTTAGATCCTGTTATTAATTTCAGAAGAAAGGTCATGCTTTACAATTGACAAATTTTGAAAAATGGCCATGTAGTGCATTTACAAATTGCAATAACTATCAAACCAATTAACCAAAGTCATGACAGATTCCTTAAATGATTACGAAAGCTAAGTGCACTAAGTTATAACAGAATTTTACTATTTCCCTTTGAGCATTGGGCCAGATTTCGATATAACTGATCAAAAACCAGTATTACCATCAACAGATACTAGATAGCTTTTACAAACAATTTCAGTCAACCTTTAACTACATTACAACCAGCAGAACAAACATGAACTGATAATGCAGCAGCCGCGCAGGAAATGGACAGCGTTTTGGAATAAGCTAAGTCTATAGTTCAACAGATTTATAATATAACAAAGGGCTCGAGGCAGTTTTCAGCGTGAACCTACCAACACTTAGTATTATGACTAATTACATAAGCTTAATATGATGACCATTATTGAAGCAGATTAAAGTAAAAATCAGTAGCAAATTGTGAGAAGCAACTAAGTCCAGCTATGCCATTTAAAAAGGCTAAAGGAACTGAACGGGAGCAGTAACAATCAACTCAGTAATGGTTATTAACAGGGAAACAGTGACAAGAACATATATATCGTTTACATAGATTTAAGCAGTAAACATATTGTTCTCCGATAGTAATTTCAAATTGCAATTACATGGTATTCGAATGTACCTATAATCAGTGACAAACTTATCTCTGTAACAGCAGCAGCAAATCAAACACAGCAACAGCAATTAATCCCAGCTACTTCCAATCGATCTTCTTTTACAGTTCAGAAATAGAAAGGAAGAATTCTAGTTATCTTCCTCAGTCCCAGAAATCAAGAGAATATCTATATATGTCTGTGTGTGCACAACTCTTTTAAAGAAAAACTGTGAGGGTATCAATCTGTTCTCTCTTTTGCGACTGACCTCTATGACCCTCTTTTTATATCCGAAAACAAACAGACTACCCCTTCCCCAGATTCTTTTTTTTTTCATTTTTTATTCTCTTTTTTCTGTTAGATTTCTCTTCACACGATACACACACACTCCCCTCCTGACAAATTCCTTCCAACAAATTTTCTAACAAAATATGTTATTAACTTTTGAGAAGTCTCCTTTGCCTCCCACGAGTTCCCCTGTTGTTTATTTTGTTATCTACTAGAAACTTCTATTTTTCTGATTTTTTTTAAAAAATTTTTAAACGGGTTACACTGACCCGACCCGAGACACATTGACTTAGTTTAATTTCCGACCCAGCCTTTTTGGACTCAAATTCGGAAAGTTTCAAACTCGCTCTCAAACAATGAAAAACTTTTGAAAATATAACCAAAAAGAAATATAATCAAATATTTTCAAT
>MCJB01029572.1:22134-35094 GCA_002018475.1 Nicotiana obtusifolia | reverse complement strand
TCAAGATCAAAAGGGGATAATGGGTGTTTGGGCTGCCCGGTTTTAATTTCGTTTGGGCTCAGTTTAGTTTTTAAGAGTTGGCCCATTTTGAATCCTTGCTATTTTGTTTTCAATTTTATTATTTATTTTCATTTTTTTAAACTAAAGACCTTAATAATTAAAAAAAAATCCTAAATTATCTGAAATGTGAAATTAAACTAAATAACTAATTATGTAGAAATTATAATACCACTTAATTCTAAGAATTAAAGATTAAAAATTAAAAGATTGTAAAGACGAACTATTTTTGGTGATTTTCCAATTTTATTAAACAAATAATCACTAATTCAATCCTAAATATGTAAAAGTAAATCCTAAATGCAATGCATGATAGTTTTGAGCATTTTCATTAATTAGTTGCTTGATAATTAAATATGAGTAATTAGACAAGTCTAATATAATTCCTAAATGACTAACAAATAATTAAGAAACTATTTTTATTTGATTTTTTATCATGCAAAAATCACGTGCTCACAGCTGCCCCTCTTTGCTCGGAGACACGAAGGGTTTTCGGGCAAAGATAAAATGATCAATTCTGCACAATTTTTACCTATCCTAGACTCTATGAGAAGCATTTTTGAAAAGGATTTGACCGCACCTTGCTTCAAAGGTTGCCTACATATCCTTGGCTATGAAGGAATTAGGTCAGTGTAGTTCTGGAAGTTTTGGTGGCTGGGACTACCTGGAAGCTGTGATTTTCACTGCTGCTGCTGTTACTGCTTGCTGCGCTCCTTATTACACCAAAAATAGAAAATAAGAAGCTAAACTGGCTACGTCTATCAAACTACGAGTTACATGATTCCTATCTACAAATTTCTTGAAACTTGATCTTGGATCTTCTTGTGCATCTCGAACTGTTTTCAGATTCCGATTTGAGCCTTGATGTTCATCAGCTGTAGGTGCTGGTTCCTTTTCAACTTTCGTATTAAGGCGGGACATGCGAATCTTATGACTTTCGTCAAATTTTGAATATGTCACGTCCTTGTTCATTGCAGCATTTGAATTTACTTCCTCTCGTTCTTTTCTTTTCTTTATTCTGGATTGAGATTCATTCTCTGGGTCATCTCGGACCCTGTGCCTCGAGGGAAGACCTGCTCAGACACCAAACCAAATCAAGCGAGCAAAATTATCCTGAAACTTTGTGAGTTATTTGTAACTAAAGCTAAACTATTTCTCTACTGAAAACAGTGAAATAAAGGAAGGAATGCCAGGTTATGCTGGGAAGCCGACCGAGTTATGCTGGAAAAGGAAAGTCCTCGGGTTATGCCGAAGGTGTTATCAGTCGATTCTACAGGGGAAAAGAAAAAGAATTCCTGGGTTATGCCACTGTAAAAGAAAAAAGGTCCTTGGGTTATACCAAGGAGTCCACGGGTTATACCGGGGATGGCAGAAAATAAAGTCTTTGGGTTATGTCAAAAGAGGTCCTCGGATTTATGTGACCTAAATCAAAAATCTCAATGTTTAATTAAAAGTGCTACTAATTACGGGTGCATTTATGTGACGTAATTTGTGACATATTTTGATTAACATTACAATTCTCCAATAATTCTAAAAGCGGGAAAGCAAAATGCACTATGCGCTAACAATAGGTATTAAAATTAGATAATAACCCGATTATAACAATTGAGCGACCGTGCTAGAACCACGGAATCTGAGGGTGCCTAACACCTTCTCTTGGGTTAACAGAATTCCTTACTTAGAATTTCTGGTTCGCAGACTTCAAAAGAAAAGTCGAAATCTTCCTCGATTTGGGATAAAAATAAATTGGTGACTTGGGACACCAATTAAATATTCCAAGTGGCGACTCTGATAAAAATTAAATAAATTATCTCATTTCGAATAATGTCACTTTAATTGAAAAAACTCTTTTATATATTCCTCCCCGAGGAGTGTACGAAAAGAGGTGTGACACCAATTAACCAAAGTCATGACAGATTCCTTAAATGATTATGAAAGCTAAATGTACTAAGTTATATCAGAATTTTACTATTTCCCTTTGAGCATTGGTCCAGATTTCGATACAACTGATCAAAAACCAGTATTACCATCAACAGATACTAGACAGCTTTTACAAACAATTTCAGTCAACCTTTAACTACATTACAACCAGCAGAACAAACATGAACTGATAATGCAGCAGCAGTGCAGGAAATGGACAGCGTTTTGAAATAAGCTAAGTCTATAGTTCAACAAATTTATAATATAACAAAGGGCTCGAGGCAGTTTTCAGCGTGAACCTACCAACACTTAGCATTATGACTAATTATATAAGCTTAATATGAAGACCATTACTGAAGCAGATTAAAGTAAAAATCAGTAGCAAATTGTGAGAAGCAACTAAGTCCAGCTCTGCCATTTAAAAAGGCTAAAGGAACTGAACGGGAGTAGTAACAATCAACTCAGTAATGGTTATTAACAGGGAAACAGTGACAAGAACATATATATCGTTTACATAGATTTAAGCAGTAAACATATTGTTCTCCGATAGTAATTTCAAATTGCAATTACATGGTATTCGAACGTACCTATAATCAGTGACAAACTTATCTCTGTAATAGCAGCAGCAAATCAAACACAGCAACAGCAATTAATCCCAGCTACTTCCAATCGATCTTCTTTTACAGTTCAGAAATAGAAAGGAAGAATTGTAGTTATCTTCCTCAGTCCCAGAAATCAAGAGAATATCTATATATGTCTGTGTGTGCACACCTCTTTTAAAGAAAAACTGTGAGGGTATCAATCTGTTCTCTCTTTTGCGACTGACCTCTATGACCCTCTTTTTATATCCGAAAACAAACAGACTACCCCTTCCCCAGATTCCTTTTTTTTTCATTTTTATTCTCTTTTTTCTGTTAGATTTCTCTTCACACGATACACACACACTCCCCTCCTGACAAATTCCTTCCAACAAATTTTCTAACAAAATATGTTATTAACTTTTGAGAAGTCTCCTTTGCCCCCCACGAGTTCCCCTGTTGTTTATTTTGTTATCTACTAGAAACTTCTATTTTTCTGATTTTTTTTTAAAAATTTTTAAACGGGTTACACTGACCCGACCCGAGACACATTGACTTAGTTTAATTTCCGACCCAGCCTTTTTGGACTCAAATTCGGAAAGTTTCAAACTCGCTCTCAAACGATGAAAAACTTTTGAAAATATAACCAAAAAGAAATATAATCAAATATTTTCAATTTTAACACAAAATCGGACCTAAAACTTACAGAAAAGGGGTAGAAGAATGAAGCGACACTATGAACGAATACTCAAACAGAAAACAAAACTGAAAACAAGATAAAAGAGAAAAAAGGTACCTCGGATTAGGGTATTTTAACATTTTGATTTTAAGCTAAAATTGACTTTAACTGTGTGTTCTTGTTAAGAACACACGGCTAAGGTCTATTTCCACTCAAATCGCCTTAAAATTATCTCGATTTTGGACCCTTAAAGGTCCGATTTTGACTCGAATTGAAGGGGTTTCAGGGATTTTTTGGGTTGAAAAGGGTATAGCTTGGGGATGGGGAGGTAAGGTGATGAGTTCGAGATGATTTTGGATGGGTTTTGGAGGATTTTGCCGAGGTTTCCATGGCGGCTTGGGCTTGGCTAGGGTTTTTTTTACAGAGAGGGGTCGTTTGGGACGGAGGCGGAAGTGGGGGGGGGGGAGGTTAGGGTTCCGACATATTTATATTAGGGGATGGATAGTTCAGAGCCGTTGATCTTGTTGAGATCAACGGCTCAAGATCAAAAGGGGATAATGGGTGTTTGGGCTGCCCGGTTTTAATTTCGTTTGGGCTCAGTTTAGTTTTTAAGAGTTGGCCCATTTTGAATCCTTGCTATTTTGTTTTCAATTTTATTATTTATTTTCATTTTTTTAAACTAAAGACCTTAATAATTAAAAAAAAATCCTAAATTATCTGAAATGTGAAATTAAACTAAATAACTAATTATATAGAAATTATAATACCACTTAATTCTAAGAATTAAAGATTAAAAATTAAAAGATTGTAAAGACGAACTATTTTTGGTGATTTTCCAATTTTATTAAACAAATAATCACTAATTCAATCCTAAATATGTAAAAGTAAATCCTAAATGCAATGCATGATATTTTTGAGCATTTTCATTAATTAGTTGCTTGATAGTTAAATATGAGTAATTAGACAAGTCTAATATAATTCCTAAATGACTAACAAATAATTAAGAAACTATTTTTATTTGATTTTTTATTACGGCAAAAATCACGTGCTCACAATCGTTACTAGTTTATTATTAAAAATAATTCATGCCCTATGAGTTGACACTCCAATATCATAAATCGTTAGATAAAATGGCTGTACAATTCAAGATACAATCCTTTTTCACTAACTTTAGCATGATACTTAAATGATGTTTAAGAGAGACATGATAAAATTTCAAAGAACAAAACTGCGAGTTTTACATCTAGTCGATGAAATTTAAGTAATTAGAAACCAGAAAAAGAATTATTTATTTAGATCTAAATAAGCTTGTCACTTATCATATTGTAAGAAATAATACTAAAAAGCCTAGTATCGTACGTCTTTAATTTGTCTAACCAAATTAAATTTATTTATCTTCTCTGTCCGATCACATGTATGCCCGAAAATATGGACTATCATCACGTTCAAGCCAATCAAACTAAATTTGCTGACATTTCTTCCAATTTATCTCTAGCATATTACGTACTATTCTCATCTCCATGTCTCTCATATTCATCACACAAAATTTACGATGATTTTCCTATAGATTTTGATCGATCACTTAACCATGATAAATATTATGAAGCTATCTTAAATGACTTTGGTTCTCATGTTGATGAGCTTGTTGAAAAACTTAGTCCTCTCAAATCCACCACCAAATGTACTAGTTGCTGATACTTTTTATGTATGGCCATCAACCATAGCTAAGAAGTATAATTTGGTGAATGTCTCGTATCGGACAGAACCAGCTCTTGTTTTAAGTGTATATTATCACTTGGACTTGCTAAGACAAAATGGCCACTACGATTGTAATGGTAAGTAACTCCACTTAATGGCCATGTTCTGGAATGCTACATACACCTCTAATTAGCTCAATTTCAATATATTGCTAGTGTTAAAATACTTTTTATTCAGACACCTAAAAGATAACTGCATATGACTATCTTAAAAATAGGGTGAATATTATTCTAGAAAATAAGGCTTGTTACCTGCGATAATAGGTTAAAACACGCTGACGTTTAAAAATTCTTTATATTGTAAGCGTATATAAGTTCAATCTTTTTTCTTTTTTAACATGTGGACAATGTAGACTCTAAATATAAGTCGTTTTGTGTGATGTTAAAAGATTTAGAGGGGTATATTTGGCCCTTTTTCCTATATTTTAACTACGATTACCTATGATATTATCATTTTCAAAAGCTTAATATTTATTCTATATATGCTTGTCATTATATTTTTCATGGTTTGCCAGACAAACGCCAGGACGTCATAGATTACATACGAGGAGTGAAAGCAATAAAGCCAACAGATTTAGCTTCTTATCTTCAGTCTAATGATACAAATATGGTGGTGAACCGAATAATCCACAAAGCAATATTCACGGACGTGAAAAAAGCAGAATTTATCATTTGTAACACCGTGCAACAACTCGAATCCGTAACCATTTCAGCGTTACAAGAGAAGCAGCCTGTTAATGCAATTGGACCACTTTTCTCCCCTGGCTTCACCAAGAGATCGGTGTCTACGAGCTGTGGTCCGAGTCGGATTGCACCACTTGGCTCGACGCCAAGCCTTATGGCTAAGTCTTATACGTGTCATTCGGAAGCTGCTCACACTAGCAAAGATAATATTATGGAAATTGCACGTGGCCTAGTGGTCAGTGAGTGAATTTTATTTGGGTGCTTCGTCCTGATAAAGTTAGCTTGGAAGAAACTGATTATTACCAATTGGCTACGAAGATTTTATTAAGGATCCAAGGTTAATTGTGCCGTGATGTTGTCAAACTACGGTAATTTCTCATCCAGCGGTTGGAGAATTCTTGACTCATTGTGGTTGAAATTCAATCTTGAAAAGTACATGGTGTTCTGTTCCGCTTATTTGTTTTCCTTTGCTGACTGATCAATTCACTAATCGGAAATTAGTGGTCGATGATTGGAAAATTGGGATTAATCTTTGTGATAAGGAATCAATCACGAGGGACGAAGTGGCAGAGAAAGTTAAACTTTTGTTGAGAGGAAAAGTAGCAGAAGAAATGAAGCAACAAATCAAGAAAGCCAGGAAAACATTAGAGGATGCAGTGGCGATAAATGGATCATCTCAAGTGAATTTTACAAAGTTTATCGATAATTTGAAGTCAAAAATTCCAAAGAAAAATGTGGTTGCCTTAGAATCTGAGGCTCGCAAACCTAATGATTAACTATAACCCCTGTAGCAACACGCCACAGGTTATTGCGACAACTTCAAGTTAATTCTAACTTGAATAATACAACTCAGGTACCTAGTACAATTTGCTTTTAAAAAAGCTTAAAGGTACAATTCAAAATGCCTACTACACTTTGAGCTAGAAATAAAAAAAGACACATAAAACTCTTTATGGAACTGGTTCTTCAATTTGATTCATGTAGCTTCGGGATTACACTCTTGAATCTCATAAGAATTGCTCACAAAATGCTTGCTATTTTGCTCTCAATTCGTGCTTTCACTTCTGTATATGTGTGTCACCTGTAAAAGAGAACAACACTGATATTTATAGAGTTAGTAAATAAAAATTAACTAGAGTTCTAATGCTTTACTCTTCCATTATGGAAGAGTTCTAGTTATCTTCAACATCTAACTCCTCCTTTATCTAGGATTGAGTTCTTTTCAAGTAAGGAGTCCTCATCCTTATCAATTATGCAACCTTTTTGTTGAGGGAATATCAGATATAACCACTTATGCTTACCCCTTTCATGTGCATGCTTTGTGCTTGAATCTGCCTGTGCCTTGTGTATACTGTCTATGGACCTAGTTCATGCATGTGTTCCTTTATCAATCATCAAAACCAAAATCACTCAGGTCAACAAATTTTACTTTTTTTTAATGATGACAGACTCTGTGCTTTTCATAAGCATGGAACCTGTTTC
Source organism: Nicotiana obtusifolia (assembly GCA_002018475.1). NCBI lineage: Eukaryota > Viridiplantae > Streptophyta > Magnoliopsida > Solanales > Solanaceae > Nicotiana > Nicotiana obtusifolia. The sequence continues at coordinate 27,937 of MCJB01029572.1, read as the reverse complement.
AACTTAGCTTAACACCAAATACAAAGTCAAAATACCCTCCATTTAAAGTCACAAATCATCAAGGACCAGGTTCATTAGGTTATAAAATCACAGTCCAAAGCAAAAGCACACCTTATCTTCCCCCTTTTGGCATCATTCATAAGATGCATAATTAAGTCAAGTAACCAGATTTTAACAGATATCACTCATGAACACTGGGGCTACTTCAAATGCAATCATGGATTTAATTTTCTCTTTTTCAATCTAAGTGTATTAGCCATCTAAGAAATTTCAACAAACAGTTAGAGCAAAGACAGTGAATATTATTGATAAGATTCTTCCACAAGGCATAAAAAGAAATAAAAGTACTGAACTATGAGCAAAAAGAGCAAAAAAATCATCCCACTTGGATCACTGTTTACAAACTAGGCTTAGGAAGGATTTAGGACTGTGAAGGACCAGGTTCTTGGTTCTTGGCTTGAAGCAGCTTCAGCGTAACTTGAAGAATACCATCATTCTTCTCCTTTTACTTAGTAAGCTCACATTTGAGAGAGTCTCTCTCAGCCTCTACTTCAGCCAATCATTTCTTCAGCCTTTCAATTTTAGCCATTTTCTTCCACCATTTGAGCCTCCTTGCTCCTTTTGGCAGACCATGTTCTTTTAGACACAATTGAGCCCTCTGCCTCAGCTGCTATTTCTCGAGAACTCTTTTGAGAAGTCTTTCTATTTTTAGCACTAAGTGTGGACACTTCCACATCCTCATATTCATCTTCAAGAATCAAGTTTATCTCCTCAATCTGGACTACTCCACTTGGCTTACCAGCCTTTTTTCTTTCCTTTCCAAGCGACTTTCTTGGCACTCTCAACTAACGCCCTTTTTACATTGGCCTCACTCTGCTTCTTCTAGCTCCTTGTAGTTCTTTCTCTTGTGGGTGAAGTTGCTACAGGAATAAAAGGAGCAACTTTTCTCTTAGTGCCACCCATGCCCTTTCCTGGAGGCTTTCCAACTTTGCTCTTCTTCTTCGGATTGTAACTATCTGACACCTTTTGCAGCAGATCATGAAGGGCTCTTGTCTATTTTTTTACTAGAGAAGGAACTGGTTCATGAAAACGTTTCCTCAACCTAACCAGTCCATCTGTTGCACTTCTATTACTAGAACTATCACTTATCTCCTGTGATTCTATCCCCATACTTTCATTCATAGTCTTCTCATTATCACTATTCTTTTCGCTCCAGACAATCGTTGCCCCTGTTTCTTCATCTAACTCAATACGAGTGGGTGAAGTAGATCCAGCCACTCGTGCTTCTTCCCTTCCACTCACATCTGCCTCAACACCCTCACTTTTTTTTTCCTTTTTACCACCAATATCAACATCTTTTCCAATATTTTCTATTTCTACACCAGCAATAGAACCAACCAACACAAAGTGATTTTTACGATTTTCTTGGCTTTCAGACCCAACAATAGAAGATTTGAACCCATAAATTACCTGTTCAGTTTTAGGTGTAACTGGATATTCCCCCTCAGTCGCAGACCAAAAAGAATCATCAGATTTTTGGGTTCTTCTTCTTGACTAGCTTTCAATTTCTCATTCAACTTCTTGGCTTATTCTTTTCTTGCTACTGTTTTGCGTGAAATCATTTTCACATGTTTTTTTGCTTTGAGGTTTGGGTGGTTGAAGGTGTGGGTGAAGGATCTTTAGGTGGTGAAGAAGGGTTTTCGGAGTTTTTGGGATTCTCATGGGTGTTTGCCATTTGATCAGTTCAGGAACTCGAGAGAAATGGAGAGTCTCTTGAGGTTTTGGAGATTTTGATCTTTCGAAAAACTTTGAGATAAGAGGGTAAGGTCAGATCAATTTAAAGAGCGAAAAGGTTGAGTATGTAATAACAGCTTTTTGGAGGTTAGAAGTCAGGAGTTTCAGTTTGAAGAGACGTCGGACTCTTCCCCAAAAATTTCAGCGATTATAGCGCATAGGTTTAGGGGTGAAACTGGTTTATTTGTAACTGATTGGTTCAAAAGAAGTTTGGAATAAAGTGTGACTCTTTTCAGATCATGATTCATATGCAGTTATTTCAAATTATACGGAGTGTGGAATACATACGTTATAAGCTCGATGAACCAGGTTCTTCACTAAAAGTTCTCTTGTGTAAGACTGATTTTTTCCAAGAAAATAAGAGTAATATCATTAGACATCAGTAAGACATTTTAGCACATGGCACAAGAGTATACTAATAAAAGTATGAGACTGAACAATATCTAATCTAATTATTTACAAAGTTCACAAATTATCTAACCAATCATTGAGTTAGAACCAATTTCTTTTAGATGATCTTAATCATCCCTAATTCTAACTTATTGCTTTCAAAGTGATCTCTACTTAAAGCTTTTGTGAAGATATCAGCTGTTTCCTTATCAGTAGCACGAAATTACACAATGACCAATCCGTTCTCAAAATTATCCCTAAATAGAAATGATGTCTAACATCTATGTGCTTAGTTTTTTTGTGATAAACCGGGTTCTTGTTCATTCTAATTGCACTAGTATTATCACAAAAAATAGGTATACATCATACAGCAATTCCAAAGTCCATTAGTTGGTTTTCAATCCACAAATTTCCCAATATCATTTGATTGAATAGTTGACCCAGCCCCTTGTTGTTTGAAGAAACCCTCCACTTCAATTGGTATTTTTTCACGAAAAGCAGACATGAGATAAGAAATCCAGTGTTTCACTAAGATTTCGAATAGCGGTCCCGAATTCAAGTTGATTCTATTTCGACTCGTCCTCAGAGAAAGACGATCAAACAATTCCCAATCATGGTCCTTGCGGATCGCATCATCCATATAATATACAAAAAGAAACTCCAGATATTTGAGATCTTTCTCTTTGAATAAGATCTCAATTCTAGCGACGGTCTCATTAGATATCTTACAACTAGAATCCCTCTTTTTTAACAATTGAGCATAACATGAGGCAACAATCACATACTCAGCTTTAGAAGTAAATAAAGCCACAAAATTTTGCTATCTCAGCCACCTACCTCTTGGCATCAAGTAATGTCCCGAAGGATGTTCAATCTGGTAGCTCAAGCGAGGGTGCCCCTTCCATAAGCATTTCAGCTGTTGTTGGCAACACAACAAGCAACTCTATTACCTTGGGTAGCTGCCTGTTTAGTTCCACTGCAGCATCTTCAATATCAACTGAACCTCCTATCAAATTTGGGCTGTCTGAAGATCCACCAACAGTGTCGGTGCTATCAACAACTTCCAGTGCAGACAATGACTTGAAAACCAAAGCAACTAATTTTGGCAACTTGAGTAGTACTTCACCTTTTGCGGGCTCATCATTTGCATCTACAAGTCCCGCAAAATAGTATTTTTGGTTTTAGTTCACCAGGAATATCAACAGTTAATACAGCTAGTATCCAGTCTCAGAGTTATGTTTTCAGCACTGGAGGTCAATCACTTGTTAGTGCTCAAGCTTCTCTAGCTGGATCAGACAATGCCAGAGTCTCACAGACTGCTCCTAATCATTTTGGATCATCTACTTCATCACCAAAATTTGGAAACTCCAGAATGACATCTTTCTCCTCAGTTGGTTCTGCTTCCAGTAATACTGGCATAGTTTCTGCTGCTTCTTTAGATGGCAACCCAGTTGGCTCCAGCATTGCTGCATCTAGAAAATATAGTTTTGTGGCAAGTTCTCCAGCCTCATCTACATTTGGCAGTTCAGTCGGCCCTAGTAGTGGGACCACTCAGCTAGAATTTACTTTTGGTGCTAGTCCTGCAGTTTCGGCAGCAGTAACCACTGCACTTGCCACTTCCAGTAATGTTACTTTTGGTGTTAATTCTTCATCTTCCTCGACAAACGTCGTCGACACCTCTACTCGTTCTAGTCCTGGCACATTTAATTTTGGTGGTATTTCTTCAACTTCCTCATTGAACAATGTCAGCCCTTCTAATAGCGCTGCTCCTGTTATATTTAGTTTTGGTGTTGGTTCTTCAGCTTCCTCAGCACATCCGCTAGTGCTACTCCTGGCGTATTTAGTTTTGGTGGTGGTTCTTCAGCTTCCTCAACAAATACTGTCAGCACCTCCACTGGCGCTACTCCTGGCATATTTAGTTTTGGTGGTGGTTCTTCAGCTTCTTCAACAAATACTGTCAGCACCTCCACTGGCGCTGCTCCTGGCATATTTTGTTGTGGTGGTAGTTCTTCAACTTTCTCAAATTCTTTCAGCACCTGAGCGGGTTAGGCTTCATGGCGTGCCGGTATCCATCATCTCTGACCGAGGTACGCAGTTTACATCACAGTTCAGGAGGCCGTACAACGTGAGTTAGGCACGCAAGTTGAGTTGAGTACAATATTCCACCCTCAGACGGACGGACAGTCCGAGCGCATTATTCAGATATTGGAGGATATGCTCCATACATGTGTGATGGATTTTGGGGGTTCTTGGGATCAGTTCTTGTCGCTTGTGGAGTTTTCCTACAACAACAGCTACCAGTCGAGAATTCAGATGGCTCCATATGAGGCATTGTATGGGAGGCGGTTGTCAGTCTCTAGTGGGTTGGTCTGACTCGGGTGAGGCTAGGCTATTGGGTACAGACTTGGTTCAAGATGCTTTGGAAAAGGTTAAATTGATTCAAGATCGGCTTTGCACAGCCCAATCTAGACAAAAGAGTTATGCGGATCAAAAAGGTTTGCGACGTTGCATTCATGGTTGGGGAGCAGGTCTTGCTCCGGGTTTCGGCTATGAAGGGTGTTATAAGGTTCGGAAAGAAGGGAAAGTTGAGCCCCATGTATCTCGGACCTTTTGAGATTCTTGAGAGGATCGGAGAGGTGGCCTACATGCTTGCACTACCACCTAGTCAAGCTGTAGTTCATCCACTATTTTATGTTTCGATGCTCCGGAAATATCACGGAGATTTGTCTCATGGGTTAGACTTCAACTCAGTCTAGTTGGACAAGGATTTGTCTTATGTTGAGGAGACGGTAGCCATTTTGGATAGGCAGGTTCAAATTTGAGGTTGAAGAACATTGCTTCAGTGAAGGTTCAGTAGAGGGGTCAACCAGTCGAGGAGGTCACTTGGGAGATCGAGCATGATATGTGTAGCCGTTATCCTCATTTTTTTCACTACATTAGGTATGTCTCTATACTCGTTCGAGGACGAACGGCTGTTTTAAGAAAGGGAGGATGTAACGACCTGAACGATTATTTTAAGTATTTTAGCCCCGATCCCTTAGCTATTGCCTCCTCTATGTTGTATTACGGTTATGTGACTTGCCGGGGGTGTTTGGTTTTAGTTCAGGTGAGTTTCGGAGTAAAATGGGACACATAGTTCCTAAGTTGGAGCTTTAAGTTGAAAGAGTTTACCGTAGTTTGACTTTTGTGTAGACGACTCCGAAAAGGAATTTTGACGGTTCCAATAGCTCCGTATGGTGATTTTAGACTTAGGAGCGTGTCCCGATGTTGATTTGAAATTTTGTAGGTCGTTTCGGCATGAATTGGTAAAGGTTTGGAAGATTTGAAAAGTTTGACCAGGAGTTGACTTTATTGATATCGGGGTCGATTCCGATTCTGAAAGTTGGAATAGGTTCGTCATGTCATTTATGACTTGTATGCAAAATTTGAAGTCAATTGGAGTTGTTTTGGTATGAATCGTCATTGGTTTCAGAGTTCGAAAGTTCATAGTTTCGTAGGCTTGAATTGGGGTTGCGATTCATAGAATCGATGTTGTTTTATGTGATTTTTGGCCTCGAGTAGGTCCGTTATATGTCTTGAAACGTGTCGGTATATTCGGACGGATTTACGGGGGGGGGGG
>MCJB01029571.1:176795-188894 GCA_002018475.1 Nicotiana obtusifolia | reverse complement strand
CGATCTCAGCTCGGCATCCTTTGAAAGGCCTGCAAAACGTATTATCAGGATTAGATGTTGATGAAGATTTATTTTGGAAGTTTAAACCGAATGAACCTACCGTGCTTCTTGGCCTCCCAAAGTCCTTTTGAGATTTCTTTCCAGGCTCGTTCAGAATAAGATCGTTGGGCCACAATCTTTCTAACCCAATCTTTCAAATCCTGAATTGCGGCCGGGTTTTGAGAAATGGCTGCACATTAGAGGCACCGGTTATGCATTACATAACAATATCGAAAAGGAAATATGCAGAGGAACACTTACGCTTCAAATTCCATTTCTCAGGAAATGGCATGCAGTCAGCGGGAATCAGATCGGAAGTCTTAACTCGGACGAATCTGCTCATCCATCCTCGATCCCTATCCTCATTGATGCTCGAAAAGGGAGCCTTAGTGGCACGACGGGCCAGTTTAATCAGGCCCCCTCGAAACATTCGAAGGGCGTACAGTCGAAGAACATGGTCGAGGGTGAAAGGATGTCCAACCTTCAACCTTGCTTACAAAGAAACGGAGGAGATAAAATATGCGCCACATAGAAGGATAAATCTGACCTAAGGTAATGTTGTACCTCCTGCAAAATTCTACGATAAGGGGGTCAATGGGCCCCAATGTAAATGGGTAGGTATACACGCTGAGGTACCCCTCTACGTGCGTGGTGATGGCTTCGTCCGGAGAAGGAAACACCACTTCTATATCGGCCCAATGGCATTCTGCCTTCACCCTCTCGATGTGTTTATGGGTAATTGAGCTGACATAGTCCGAGAGTGGTTCGCATCGACCGGGCACTGACGAGGCCTTCTTGACCTTAAAATCAGTATCGAAGTAACACGATGTAGGGATGAAAGCTTTCAATGGAGGCTCTGACGAAGATTCTACAACACAAACCGTCTCAACCTCTTCGACAGACTGGGCGGGAGAGTTCAGCCTTATAGGAACTAATTTTGATGTTTTCGCCATTGACGTAGTGGAAGCGAGGGTTGAGAAAAATTGCAGAAAGTTCAAAGGGTTTTTGAGAAGAAAGGGTTAAGGAAGAAGATGGTAAAAAAAAACGGTACAGTAAAAGTAAAGTATTAAATGCACGGTGAAAAAGGGTATTTATACCTAGTCAAAGGCGGCGTCACCAAACACGAGACACCCAAGCATTAAATGCACGCATTAAATGACTGCATGAAAAGACTGCAACAGGTATGATGTTTTGTGATGATTACTTGTGTTGGCACTTGCGTACGTCATAAAACTGCCATCACGCCCAGGTTGTCTTCGCTAACAAGTTAAAGGATGACTCTGTCCACGTGTCAAGATTAGTGTGTATATCGGTTACTCGCCTCAAGGGATCGGAGGGTAAGGATTCACATCGTTTATTATCCTTACTCTCTAATAAACGAGGGGACTATCTGTATTAGGTCGGATACATCTGTATGGAATCGAGTCGGTCACATCCAAGTGCAAGCGGGTCGAATATAACCGAGGGAAGTCAGAACGGAAATGGTAGGCGGCCGGACTTTACCGGTCCGAGATCAAGAGGTCGGGTACGACAGTTGGAGCGGCCGGGACAAGACAGATCGGTATGACAGATCTGGGAGCACTAAGAGCTTAAAGACCGGCCTCGAACCGCATATCCCGCCACTCACCGGATATTTCGCCAGGAGTAATTATCTCAACCACCTTAGCCGTTGTGCCACGATTTGAGGAAATTCTATCCCGTATTTTGGGGGATTTATCTTGTAATTAGTTATTTATCTTATTTGGAACTCTAGCTTTGGGTCTATAAGAGGCATATTTTGTACTCCATTAAGGGGGATCTGATTTCTCTCAACTTAACTCTTCTTCTTTGGCTATCTATTACAATTATCGTCACTACTACGAAGGATTTATCTTCTTTCACATTGTTCACCATAGTTCACTGTTTTGTTACTTTTCTTCTTACATTACAATTGCTTTTATCATATTATTATACAGTATCAAATTAGTTTACGGATCCTTAGCACTACGAACAAATTCAATTGTTATCCAATTTTAAGGGTAAACACATGCATTTCAGATATATCATACTCCCATTTAATTAGCTCATACCAAATTTTAAATACTTAATTATATAAGTTTTTTTATTCAATAAAAATTCTTTTTCAAATAGTAAAAAAATCGGGTGAAAGATCATCCATGCATGACATGTTCCAAAAAAAAAAATGGAAATTCTTTGTAAATCTCAAAAAATTGAGAATCAATATATACTATAAATAAAGTCTACAATTGAAATGTTCTTTTATAAGTCATAATTGTAGTCGAGTAGCCCGCTTATATTCAACATATATTCAACTAAATTTAACATTATTTAAAAAAGTTAAAATATCTCATAAATTATCTTGTAGGAATAATTGATAATTTTAAAGTTTGTTATAGATTTTTGCTCAATATTCTTTCATTTAGAAGTTCTGAAAACTAAAATACAATATAAAATACTATTATTAGTGGAATAGTCTTGCATAGTTTGAAATATTTTATATAGAAGAATTTCATATAAATCAGAAAGTTATACAAAATTATAAAGATTCGACCAACTCTGTTATTATCCAAAGCCCCGTACTTCCTCTTTCTTTAATCATCTTATTCTCTCCTATATTTATTTTGTTTATCATTTATATACATATAATTTAAGTGTAAGGTAATTGATGTTTGGTGTAAAAGATATATATTTCTATGTAAATCCCCTCATATTTGGCTTTTGTTTTATTAAATTGGGATGTTAATTGCTTCGATTCATGTTAAAGTAAAGTATTTTTATGTGTAGGAATGAGTCGGGAGCAATTGGGGGCGAAACGAGCAAGAAACAAGCCAAAACGAGACAAAAACGGACGAAGGGGCATTGGGCGCCACAGGCAGCGCCTGGTGCCACCTGTGGCGCTGGAGGCAGAGAGTTGAAAAAGGGTACTGGATGCAGCGCCCTGGGGGGGCGCCGACGTCGGGAAACTGTCCTATTCCGTCTAGAAGTCTACTATTTTTGACCCTACCCCCTCCCAACACCTATATAAACACATCCAAACCCAAGAGGGAGATATAGAACGTGATTTGGGGGCAATAACACTACGGAACATCGCACGGAAGCTTGGATCATCAGTTTTTCATCTTTGTCTAGTATTTTTATAGTTATTTCAATATTCTATATTTTGATTGTTTTGAACATGAGTGGCTAATCAACCCTTGTTCTGGGGTTGTGATTAGCCATGAATATTGTGATTCGAAATTAACAAATTCTTGATTATAATTCATGATTATATGGTTGTTTCTTCAATTCTATACTTAATTGCTTAATTGTTTGGCCATCAATTAGGTTATATCAACTATCTATGCTATGTTTGGGAAAACTATGTTTAGATTAGAGAAGAATTGAAGAAAGCATGTTCTTAACCTTTTAAGAGGGGGCGGATTCGTGGTTAGGATAGGAATATACTTAATCACCATGCTTAATTGAATATCGTGTTTTTATTGCGTTCTTGATAGATTAATTCCATAGGAATATAGGTTTTAATTTATTAAGAATAGGCGAATAGTACTTCGGAAGAAGGCTATGAGAACATTTATCGATTAATTAACAACCATACGTGAATTATATGAACGGAAAGTTAATTAGAACACAATAGGATTGGTAAAATAATCACAACCCTGGAATATTTGTCCCCATTGATTAACAATACTTAATTTGTTCTTTGATAATACTAGATATAAATTAGAGCTGTAGTTTAGAATAATCCATCTATCAAATTCGAATTTTGTTTGCTTAAATAACAATATTAGTCCGTTAGTAAGTAGTTAAATTAAGTCCCTGTGGGTATGATAACCTGGACTTACAATCCTATATTACTTGTCGACCGCGTATTCTTGCGTGTGCGTTAGGGAGCAACAAGTTTTTGGCGCCGTTGCCGGGGACTTAAAATTCTGCTACTTTACCAACAAGCTTATATTTGTTATTTATTCAAGTTTCACTTATCCGCTTACGTTGTTTGCATTGACACAGGCTCTTCTATTGAATGCGGAGGAGTAAGCGCAAACAACCTTCTTCCTTTCGATCCAGAAATTGAACGAACACTACACAGAGTAAGGAGGGAGATAGAAGCCAGAACCAGAACTAACAGAGAGTTGGACATTGTCGTTCAACCACAACCAATTGAGATGGCGGGTAATGCGGAACAAGCGGTAATCGAAGCTGCAAGACCAAATCTTGCCAACATGACTCAGGCGATTGTCAAACCTGAAATCACGAAGCACTTTGAGCTAAAATAATACATGGTGCGGCTGATCCAATCCACAGGACAGTATGTGGGACTGTCTCATAAAGACCCACAGAGACATATTCAGAATTTTTTGGAAATCACGGATACTTATAATTATCCAAACGTTTCCAAGGATTATGTAATGTTGACATTATTTCCCTTTTCTCTATTGGGGGAAGCAAAGGAGTGGTTGCAAAAGGAGCCTGCGAATTCTATCTACACATGGGATGACCTGGCCAGAAAATTTCTGATCAAATTCTTTCCAACCAAGAAGACAAAGTCACTAAGAAGCCAGATTCTGGGATTTGAACAACGGGAAGGAGAAACTCTTCGACAGGCATGGGAAAGATATAAGAAGCTACTTAGGGATTGTCCACACCATTGCTAGACAGATGAGGTCCTGGGGCATACTTTTGTTGGTGGGCTAGATGAAGCTTCAAAAATGAACTTCGACTCAGCTTGTGGGGGCAGTTGCATGGCCAAGCCCTATAGTGAAATCCAACTATTACTGAAAAATTTCACTGCCAATGATCATAATTGGCAAGGGGACAGTGACTTGCGCAGAGCAGTTAAGCAAAAGGGAGCTGGGTTGATCAAACTGGATGACCTTGCAGCTATGAGAGCATAGATGGCAAAACTAGCCAATCAGATGAATAGAATGACGATGCAGCAGGTTCAACCAAGACAACAGATCCAACAGATGTAGTTGTGCTGTGAGATGTGTGGTGACAACCATACAAGTGATATGTGCCCCACAAATCCGAAATCCATATATTATGTGGGACAACAGAATAGGGGGCCATTAAATCAAAATAAACAATATGGGAACACCTACAACCCGAATTGGAGGAATCATCCCAACTTTTCATGGGGTGGTCATCAACAGCAGCAGAATCCAGGTAGACCACAAGGGAATTATAATCAACCGCAAAGGCAACCTCAACAGGCAGATGATAATACAAATGAGTTGTTAAAACAGCTGGTGCAAGACAATAAATAGTTTAGAACAGAATACCAAACCCTCACCACAACAGTGAGGAATCTGGAATGCCAATTGGGACAGCTGGCCGAGGCTCAAAATACTCGACCAGCTGGAGCTCTACCCAGCGATACTGAAGCAAACCCAAGAGTGGCACTGAACGCTGTATCATTGAGAAACGGGAGACAGTTGGAAGAGGTAGAATCGAAAAATAAGAAGCAGGTGACCTTTAATGAAAAGCCGATCACCATAGAGGCAATAGTAGAGAAATCTAAGGAATTTGAAAAGCCGGCTGAAGAGGCAGGAGCTAAGCAACCCCCACAACTGGTTGTAAGGCCCCCACCTCCATTTCCACAGAGGTTACAAAAATTGAGGGATAATGAGACGTACAAAAAGTTCCTTGACATTTTGAAGCAGGTACAAATCAACATTCCATTGGTTGATATATTGCAAGAAGTGCCTAAATACGCAAAGTATATCAAAGATATTATGGCCAATAAAAGGAGATTGACTGAGTTTGAAACTGTGGCACTCACCGAGGAGTGTAGTTCTAGAATTCAAGGCAAGCTACCACAGAAATTGAAAGATCCGGGTAGCTTCACCATTCAAATTTCAATTGGGAAACATGCCGTAGGAAGAGCTCTTTGTGATCTTGGAGCGAGTATAAACTTGATGCCACTCTCAGTATTCAGACTGTTGGGGTTGGGTGACCCACGCCCAACGACAGTTATATTACAGTTGGCTGACCGCTCCCTGGCTCACCCGGAGGGAGTAATTGAAGACGTCCTAGTCCAAGTTAGCTCATTCATATTTCCGACGGAATTCATCATCCTGGATTACGAGCCAGATCAGGACGTCCCATTTATTTTGGGGCGTCCGTTCCTAGCCACAGCCATTATTGATGTCTGCGAAGGTAAAATGACGATGTGAGTGGGTGATCAAGAAGAAGTATTTAATGTTTATAAAGCACTCCGGCTGCCAACCTATTATGAGGAGTTATCCATGATCTCAGTGGTGGAGAATGTCTCTACATCCTTAATGCCTTACATAAGTCCAGCAGATCCTATTGAACGAATATTGATTGGGGATAAGGAATTTAATGAAGATGAGATGATGGGGGAAATCGAGCATATACTGGACATATCTTGCAATTATATTCAGGGGTTCAGAAAATTTGAAGAATTGGAGAGGCCTGTTACTCTGACCCTTCCCAGACCGTCTATTGATGAAGCACCGAGGCTAGAACTCAAGCCACTTCCAGCGCATCTACGCTATGCTTATTTGGGAAATTCTGAGACGCTGCCAGTGATTATATCGTCCAGCTTGACCAGCACGCAAGAAGAGATTGCTTCGAGTCCTTCGAGAATACAAAAAGGCAATCGGGTGGACCATAGCAGACATCAAGGGGATTAGTCCATCTTTTTGCATGCATAAAATTTTTCTAGAGGATGGACACCGCCCCAGTATAGAGCAGCAACGGAGATTGAATCCTATCATGAAAGAAGTGGTGAAGAAGGAAGTCATAAAATTGCTCGACGCGGGTATCATTTTTCCAATTTCTGACAGCAATTGGGTCAGCCCAATTCAGTGTGTACCTAAAAAGGGTGGAATGACTGTCGTAGAAAACGAGAAGAATGAGTTGATTCCTACTTGAACTATTACGGGATGGAGAGTATGCATTGATTATAGGAAACTCAACAAAGCGACCCGCAAAGACCACTTCCCACTCCCATTCATTGATCAAATGCTCGACAGGTTAGCTGGGCATGAATACTACTGTTTTCTGGATGGCTACTCGGGATACAACCAAATTGTCATATGCCTAGAAGATCAAGAGAAGACCACCTTCACTTGCCCTTATGGCACTTTCGCCTTCAAGCGAATGCCATTCGGACTATGTGATGCACCAGCAACATTCCAAAGATGCATGATGGGTATTTTCACCGATATGGTGGAAAAATTCGTGGAAGTATTCATGGATGATTTTTTAGTTTTTGGGTCTTCCTATGATGATTGCTTAAAGAACCTCAACAAGGTGCTAGCACGCTGCGAAGAAACAAATCTGGTGCTTAATTGGGAAAAGTGCCACTTTATGGTGCAAGAAGGCATTGTATTGGGTCACAAAATCTCCAGGACCGGTATTGAAGTAGATAAAACTAAAGTGGAGGCGGTTGAAAAATTAGCTCCACCACTTTCAGTCAAGGGTGTCCGGAGTTTCTTGGGACATGCAGGTTTTTATAGACGATTTATTAAAGATTTTTCTAAAATTGCTACTCCTTTGTGCAGGTTGCTCGAAAAGGATGTATCTTTCAAATTTGATGATTCCTGCCTCAAGGCTTTTGAAGAGCTTAAGACGAAGTTGGTGACTGCTCCTATCATCGTAGCACCGGATTGGTCTTTACCGTTCGAACTTATGTGTGATGCAAGCGACCTGGCCATTGGAGCAGTACTGGGACAGCGAAAGGACAAGGTGTTCCACTCCATCTACTATGCAAGCAAAGCTCTTGGCGATGCACAAAAAAATTACACCACCACAGAAAAAGAGTTGTTAGCAGTAGTATGGGCATTCGAGAAATTCCGAGCTTACTTGGTGGGAACAAAAGTCATAGTCCACACCGACCATGCAAAAATCAGGTACCTATTTACTAAAAAAGAGTCTAAAGCTAGATTAATGCGCTGGGTATTGTTGTTGCAGGAATTTAATGTGGAAATCAGAGATCGGAAGGAGACAGAAAATTATGTAGCTGACCATTTATCCCGCTTGGAAAATCATGATCACGTGGAGGAAGATGGACAGATAAAAGAAGTCTTTCCAGATGAACATCTCTTTGCTATCACTCATGATTCTTCCCCTTGGTATGCTGATTATGTGAACTACTTGGTGAGTGGCGTACTTCCTCCAGACTTCAAGACTGAAGCTAGAAAAAGGTTCTTGCATGATGTGAATTTCTACTATTGGGATGAACCTTATTTATTCAAACAGTATGCTGATCAATTAATGAGGAGATGTATTCCGGAAGAAGAAGTGGAGTCCGTCCTGCATAATTGTCACGCCTCACCTTATGGAGGCCATCACGGAGGAGACAGAACATCAGCTAAGGTATTACAGTCCGGTCTATTATGGCCAACCTTGTTCATGGACGCACATGCATTTGTTAAAAGGTGCGATCAATGCCAGAGAACGGGCACAATCACACGGAAGTAGGAGATGCCTCTAAACAACATTCTAGAAGTTGAACTTTTTGATGTTTGGGGGATAGACTTTATGGGACCGTTTCCACCTTCCAAAGGGAACAAATATATTCTGCTAGCCGTTGTAAATGATGCAATGGTAGTAGCTGCATTCGTGAAAAAAAATATATTCTCCAGATTTGGGACTCCACGGGATTAATCAGCGATGAAGGAACGCACTTTTGCAATCGGCTATTAAATAACCTTTTAACAAAATATGGGGTTCGTCACAAAGTTGCTACTGCATATCACCCCCAGACAAGCGGCCAAGTGGAGGTGTCAAATAGGGAGATTAAGCAAATTCTAGAAAAGACGATGAGTGTGAATAGGAAGGATTGGGCTTTGAAGCTGGATGATGCTCTTTGGGCATATAGGACAGCTTACAAAACTCCAATTGGAACGTCCCCCTACAAATTGGTTTATGGTAAAGCATGCCACTTGCCGGTGGAATTGGAGCATAAAGCATACTGGACAATCAAAAGGCTGAATATGGATTTTGAAGCAGCGGGCGAAAAACGGCTTATGCAGCTAAACGAATTAGATGAGTTCCGAATACACTCGTACGAGAATGCTAAGTTGTATAAAGAGAAGACAAAAAGATGGCACGACAAGCACATCAAGCCACGCCATTTTGAACCGGGCCAACAAGTATTATTGTTCAACTCAAGACTAAGCTTATTTCTTGGAAAGCTTAAATCGAGATGGTCAGGTCCATTTGAAGTGGTGAGGGTCACTCCATATGGGGCGATCGAACTACGAGCCTTGAATAGTGAACGAAAATTTTTGGTGAACGGTCAGAGAGTTAAGCACTATTGGGGAGGTTTGATTAACAGGGATAAAACCAAAGTCGTGCTCACCAATGAGTAAAGCAAAAATCTGAGTCGTGCTGCGACGTTAAATCAGGCGCTTGTTGGGAGGCAACCCAATTTTTATCGTTCTTCTTAGTTTAACTTCTTGTGTTTATTCTTTTAGATTAGATAGGGGAATACAATTGATGTATACAATTATTTGATGTAATGCTGTAAGATATATAAGTGATATAAAAAAATTAAAAAAAAAGGAAGGGGGGGGGTAAACTTTCTGCCTTCAGCGCCGCCTGTGGCGCCCCAGGCAGTGTGCTCAAGACCCCCCAGCGCTAGCTGGGGGGGTGTCAGGTAAGTTTACTTCTCTTCGTTTTATTTTTTTTATTTTATTTTACATACGCATACCAGCTAAAACCCGACCCATATAACCATTGTAACTCACATTAAAACCCATATAACTTCCCCCAACTCCTAACATAAGAAAACAACAAAAACGAAAAAAAATCCCCTCCTCTGCCCGCGTTCTGTTTCTTCTTCTTCTTCACTAAAATTACAGCTTTTCAATCTCTCTTCTCTCCATTCTTCAAGTATGTTACACTTTATCTTCTCCTTCATCTTCTTTTTTAATTTCTTTGTATTTTATTTTGTATGTATGTTCATGTTCCCACCCCCATAGAATCCCCCATATCTTCTCTTTCTCTTAACCCTTCATGGTAGTGTGTATTTCCGAAAAATTGGTTGATTCTTCTTGGAGTAGTAAACTAGAATTCCCTCTACTCTATCAACTTTGGGAGGGTCACTACACTTCACCATTATTGAAAAATTGCAGCACACACTCCATGCACACAAGCTGTTTGTTTAAATGCCTGAATGAGACTTTTTATGCACCGGTGAAGTCTGAGTAGCCGGCGACACTTGTATAGGCGTTTGAACTAAGTGTGGGGTATCTCGGGGGGGACGTTACTAGTTGAGGGATAGGAATTTGATGCCGCAAATCTTCTTACGCTTTTACTCTTGTATATGTATGTTGTATAATTGTGCAAGATAGCTTAATGTATGTATATTCCAGCATTAGCATAGAAAGTGCCAAGTTTTTACCTTTCGTTGTCGTTATCGCTTATTCACGTCGCCATGATCACTATTTATTATTTTTACACATGGGGAAGTCTTGAGTACCCATAATTGGTATGGCAACACTTGCTTCTATGCTTAGAGTTTAAGTGTGGGGTCCTTTAATGACATTGTACCTATGGTATATGTATTACACTTTGCTCACTTTTCTATTTGCTCGTGTTGCTGGACATTATGGCTCGTGATGATTCTAAAGAGAAAGGTCTTGGAAAAGCCTCTGCTACTTCACAGGCTCCGAAGAAGCGAAAACAGGGAGAGGGCTCCGCGAGACAGTCCAAGGGAAAGCAAGTGGACGAGGGATTGCAGCAAGTCCCCTCCAGGCCTCGCCCTCGATTAGAGTTGGTTAATGATGCTGCAGCGATCTGGTATCGGAACTTTGTGCCGACTGGGCGCTATGTTTCTGAAATGGGCATAAACACAACTACTTTAGAAAGGCGGTTCCCGGACGTGCTCGCCAGACTACGCATTTCACGAATGGAAAAATTTCTGGACTGCCCAGGCCCAGCCAATTTGAGTCTGGTTCGTGAACTGTATGCCAACTGGAACCATCATCGCTCTATTTCTCATGTTCGCGGAACCGATGTACCATTGGGTAGAGAAGCGCTGTGTACCTATCTAGGTGTTGAAAATGCCGATCCACAGAGATTGCAACGCCTTATTAAGAGTCCTCCTTATGAGCTGATACGACACATATTATGTGGCATCGATTCCAATGCCAAGTGGAACAGGAAGCAGGGGAACATTCATCTCTCTATGGTCAGGGCAGATTTCAACAACACTGCCAAGGTATGGCAGAATTTTGTGCACGCTATGATGTCTGCTGAACACAGCAGTGACTGCATACGAGCCAGAGTGTGTTTGATCTTCTCACTCATGACTGGCCGACCTATCAATATCGCTGAGATTATGCTCAACGAAATGGCCCGCACCATATTCAGGTGGCAGATTTAGCGGTTGTATTTTGGCAACCTTCTGACGCAGTACATGAGGTCTTGGGAGTGCTTGAATATCCTGGGCACGACGAAGTTGTAGAGGCACCAGCAGGGCTGATGAATATCACTGCCGTCATGGAAACGTCGACCAAGCTCACCCCCCGCAGCTCGATTGGAGCGTGAAGTAAATTTTAACAAATATATGTACAACACTATCAATCTGCTCATGAGCCGAGCCGGCATCACTGATGAAGAGCGCATGCACCTGCGCGATGATCTTTCCGGCGCGTCTAAAGAGATGTTAGGGATTACACCTGGCAGCCCTGTACATTCATCAGAGGACACCAACACAGTGCAGGGCTCGGACAACGAGGGGCATGATGATGATGGTGCAATCGGACCTATGGCGTTGGTGCCTTTTGAGCTGGATTCCGAGGAGACCGGCACGGACTGACAGGGAGTTTCTTCTCACCCTACTTTTCTTTTCATATTTTCAATGCATCGGGGACTATGCATAATTTAAGTCTGGGATGGGGGAACTACTACTTGTGCTAGTGTTGTATGTTGTGAAAACTTGTGTGTTTTGTGATTTGACATTATGTAGTTTGTTCGTTTTAATTTGTAGTTTTCAATTTATTTCTTTTAGTGAATAATGATTAGTATTTTTGTTCTCTTAATAGTTTATTTGTTAGAAAAAAAAATTATATATATATATATATA
>MCJB01029571.1:163891-176543 GCA_002018475.1 Nicotiana obtusifolia | reverse complement strand
ATATATATATATATTTCAGATTTTTCCCGACGATAGATCTTTTTCTTGAGGGATAAAAGTTGATTAAAAATAAAAAAAAGATTTTGTTTTATTTATAGGATAGTTAGGTAATATTCCTTGGTTTTTCTTAAGGCACTGGTTCTTTTCCAAGGGTGTAGCTCGAACCGGGCAATTTAATTTCTTTTTAGGATTATTGTAAGAAAGAACTGAGTTATATAGTAATACTTCTTGACATAGTTGATGCTAGTACAATAGGCTATGACACATGATCTAGTTTCTCGTTTAGTTGAATTGTAAGCCTAAGAAAACAAGAAAACTGCCCAATTTGTGATACCCCTTCTCAGTTGTTGACTCGTGTACCATATAGTGTAATTACTGCTTAATTGTCTCAATTACGTATGCTTGCTTGACTTGAAATCTGAACAGAACCGTCGTGATTGAGTCATGTGCATGGTGTGAGTGAGGTTTTGATTCTCTGTGCTATCCTGCATGGTCTAGAACTTGCCCCACATGTTAATTGAAGCGAAATTGTAAGTGGGACTAATCTAAGAAATGATATGGGCATTTTCTTGTTTGATTATGGATGTGCCTGTCACATCGAATATAAAATTATCCGTTGCTAGCCCCTTTGAGCCTATAGGCCTTTTTCTTTGGTACCTACATTACAAGCCATTCCCTTATTTTGTTCTTGAATTAAATCTTATTTGAACCTTTACCTCCTAAGGCACTTAGTCGCTAAAAAAAGTAAGGGTAAAGTTTGGGGGATTGTCGTGATTATGAGTGGAACCGTGAAAGGACCTGTCAGTGCAATGAAGCTGAATTTAAGAATCACTAGCTGATGAGTATTTGTATGGAGTGTGAAAAGAAAGAAAAAAAAATAAAAACGAAAAAACGAAAAAGAGAAAAAAGAAAGAAAAATGTTAGTGAAAAGTATATAGAAAACACCTCCTATTGAATTGTGCTAGTGGAATGATAGAAATGCTGAATTGAAAAAGGAAGGCTGTGTATATGAGACAAGTGTAGTAATTGAAAAAGAAAAGTGCTCGAATTGTGATTGTAGTGTATTAAGTGCTTAGGAGGATTAGCCACTATTACTAAATATATCCTACCCGTCCCCTAGCCTACATTACAACCTTAAAAGTCCTAGTTGATCTTAGATTTGACTAACTCAATTAGTAGAAATCTACACGACGGGCAAGCTTATGGTACTATTATAGGAAGCATATGAGTTCTTTGTGAGAGTGAGAGCATTTATTTTGTTCAAAAGTGTGTGATATTATTCATCTATGTTCACTCTTCGGATTGTGGTAAGGGCACATGATTTCATGAGCGATTGGTAATGTTGTAAATTATCTTGTTAGGTAAGTATATGTATTGAGATTGCTTAATGGTTGCGAGTCGGCTCTTAAGGTTGGGTGATGACATTTGGGTTGTTGAATGATATTGAAGTATTGTGCTTAAGTAGACTTTACGGGAAGTATATGAATTCATTTTGTGTTCATGCTTACTTGCTAGTGTTGATTGTGTTCAAAAGTATGATTTGAATGAAAAGTCGAATGCTTCGTGATGATATTAAGTGGATGTAGTTGGGAAGTTGGTAAATAAGCCCATTGCTCGAGGGTGAGCAAGAGTCTAAGTGTAGGGTGTTGATGTTTGGTGTAAAAGATATATATTTCTATGTAAATCCCCTCATATTTGGCTTTTGTTTTATTAAATTGGGATGTTAATTGCTTCGATTCATGTTAAATTAAAGTATTTTTATGTGTAGGAATGAGTCGGGAGCAATTGGGGGCGAAACGAGCAAGAAACAAGCCAAAACGAAACAAAAACGGACGAAGGGGCATTGGGCGCCACAGGCAGCGCCTGGCGCCACCTGTGGCGCTGGAGGCAGAGAGTTGAAAAAGGGTACTGGACGCAGCGCCCTGGGGGGGGCGCCGACGTCGGGAAACTGTCCTATTCCGTCTAAAAGTCTACTATTTTTGACCCTACCCCCTCCCACCACCTATATAAACACATCCAAACCCAAGAGGGAGATATAGAACGTGATTTGGGAGGCAATAACACTACGGAACATCGCACGGAAGCTTGGATCATCAGTTCTTCATCTTTATCTAGTATTTTTATAGTTATTTCAATATTCTATATTTTGATTGTTTTGAACATGAGTGGCTAATCAACCCTTGTTCTGGGGTTGTGATTAGCCATGAATGTTGTGATTCGAAATTAACAAATTCTTGATTATAATTCATGATTATATGGTTGTTTCTTCAATTCTATGCTTAATTGCTTAATTGTTTGGCCATCAATTAGGTTCTATCAACTATCTATGCTATGTTTGGGAAAACTATGTTTAGATTAGAGAAGAATTGAAGAAAACATGTTCTTAACCTTTTAAGAGGGGGCGGATTCGTGGTTATTCTTGATAGATTAATTCCATAGGAATATAGGTTTTAATTTATTAAGAATAGGCGAATAGTACTTTGGAAGAAGGCTATGAGAACATTTATCGATTAATTAACAACCATACGTGAATTATATGAACGAGAAGTTAATTAGAACACAATAGGATTGGTAAAATAATCACAACCCTGAAATATTTGTCCCCATTGATTAACAATACTTAATTTGTTCTTTGATAATACTAGTTATAAATTAGAGTTGTAGTTTAGAATAATCCATCTATCAAATTCGAATTTTGTTTGCTTAAATAACAATATTAGTCCGTTAGGGAGCAACAGTAATATATTAACAATTTTAAATTTCGAAATGTTAGGGACTTTCAATACAGTTCAAATATAGAAAGATTTATTATACTAACTCCTAAATATGAGAAAATTAATTAAATGACTATTTTTATATATTAAAAAATAATTAAATGACTATTTTATTAGTGCGAACTCTATTTTTAAAAGGTTAAAAAGACGAACGATATTTCTTTAAGGACTTTCATGCTTTTAATATAGTACTAGTATCTATAAATGTGCGTTGCACGTTACTAATGGCACATGATGATTTAAATATTCATTTATATAAAGGAACAATAAAATTTAATTAATGAGAGAAATTTTATAAATAATAATACAACAATCATCTAAGTGCCAAAAATATTATTACATTAGCATAATACGTGAATTCAAAATGATTGGACATCATCAGAACTTATAGAAATAATCAATTTTAGTCATGTTAAGTAGATAATTATGTATTGTAGTTTTAAAGGTATCTAAAGTGATGGTATCTTACCGAACACTTCTTTATAGACGATATTTTATTGTATATGTTTCCTTCTAGTGCCTTGGTTTCTCTGCCATAATAATTATTTTCACACAAATTTGAAAGGATATTCTTTTATTTCGGAAGATGAAAGATGAATTTGGGGATAAACACATACTTAGAAGCATATTGACCAGTATCATAAGTTCTACATGTATGATGCTCTTGTCAAAACTTCTATATACCATATGTGTACTATTACATAAGCTATTCAATGGATCTAAGTTTTCAGTAGAATAACATGCATATTTTTCTTCAAAATCAACCTATATGCAATGCAAGATCAATTTTAACTTAGTCTATTTATATATGGTGACACTAACATACATAAGAAATAATGAACTTGACAACAAACATATACGGTCGAAGACCATTTGGTATTAAAGTATTTAAGTATTCTTCTTGGTTGTGATTGTTGGTATCATCTTCTGCTGAGTTAAAGCTGAAAAATATTTTATTTTTACCATTAAACTTAGTAATCAACCTTTTATTTAATTGATCAACATATTCATTGTGCTAGCTAAGATAGCTCTTTAATTTCTATCATGTAATTTGTACAAATTGCGTTTTAATCTAATGATGGAAATATTTCCTTATTAAATGCATTACTATTTCCATTGGGGTTGATAATAAAGTGTTATAGAAGAACCAAATCTTCTTTTATTGGATGATGTTTTTCGTTTCCAACACGAAGCAAGAAGTCATTGAATGTTGGATCTATTCTTACTTTTATATTTCTTGTCATCTGAATATTTTTCAATTAAGACCATAAGTATAATTTTGGTAAGTTAGCATTTATAGTTTCTGCTTTCGTCAATTTTGGTACTACTGATCGTACTTGACAAAAATCACCTCCCAAACTATTAATTTTTCACCAAACGGTCCATTGATATCCAATATATCTCTAAACTCTGGGCGATTGTTTCTATCGTTTGACGCTTAGCCAAAAGCGCTTCATCCAATATTATCACTTTTGCTTTCCTTATAAATTTAGCATTATTGCTATGATATATTTGTGATGGTTATTTCAATTATTTGAAGAGGTATATCAAATCAAAATTAAGTTGTACAGCCTCATAGTAAAATCGTTGTTGGTACACCGCTTGTTCTTATTGCTAACAATATCATGCTTCTTGATCTAACAATTTGCAAGTAATGCATGACATAAGAATATTATTTGTTCCGCCGGAGGCATCTACAAAGGATAATCTCGCTATACCAGAGTCGACTTTTTGTAATGTAGTCTTGAAAGCTTATTCTTGTTCAGAATTTAGCTTTGATTGTGCTTCCTCAAACACTTGTATGTCCTTCTTAATATTAAACTAATCTTTTTTACTTTATGATCAATTTTTTTTAATCTCTAACACTCTTTTTATGGAATAAAATTATGTACCATACAATTTTTTTTAACTTGAAAAATAATATTGCACATATAATGAATTTAAAAAATAATTTAATTGGATTCTTTTACTAAATAATTAATTGAAAGATTTTATTATTTCGTTTTAACATTAAAAAATTAATTTATTTTCTGTTGATTCAGATTCTTAATATTAGTTCATCTCATGTTTGAATATTTAACTTTAATTATAGTTTTATCCATCATACATTTTATTTTCAGAGAGTAAAAATATCGATATGATATTCTACTTTTAGATCTTTATGTTTGCAAAATTATTAATGGTATTGACTCGTACCAACCTTTTTCTTTTTCTTTCTGACACATTCATATTCTTAAAATTTTCTTAGTTGTTCTTTAATAATTGGGTATATTTTTCTATATTACATGAAAAATTAAAATAAATATTATTTGAGTAGGAAAGCAGTTCAAATATAATATAATAATATATTATCGTTGGAATTTTTTTCTCAATTTCAATGATTTATGCATTCCGTTTAACATTACTTTTATTTTTTCTTGATATGCAATATTATAGTGGTAATGTATTGAGTTATTTATTAACGCATGTCTGTTCTTATAAAAATTGGTTTCCTAACTATCCATCAAATCATTAATACATGTTCACTTTTCTTTTCGCTTTAATTAGACACATCATTTTATGACATGTTTATAGTGTCGACGGAGGTAATTTAGGGATAATGAGATTGATTTCTAACACTACCATGATTGTTAACTTGTAGTATTATATGTATATGCCCGAAAGTAATTATACTAATAAGATTTCTAAAGGTAATTATGAAGAATTCTTAATGTGTAGGATTATGTTCGAAAACTAATAGGATTACAAGGCGAATGTCTAGAATTTTAGTTATATCTTTTTACTATAAATTATTATGCTTAATATTATAAGGTTATTTTTGTAAATCGATATTGTATTCTTACTTTTATACTAATATAGATAGACAGATAAACCAAACATGCCCTTTGATTATGATCAAATGAAACGGTAATGTAATCAACAAGCAACATTGTGTATTCTGTAAAGTGTTTTATTTATATTAACCAAAACATGCCCATTAGCTTTTTTTTTTTGGGGGGGGTGGAGGGGGGAGGGGCTTGCCTATTCTTAGCAAAAGAAGTGGTAACAAAAGATGGTCGTACATCATATAGAATTTCGTCGCGGCTCCTGATGTTAGGATCGGCCGGCTGCCCGGTTCATACTCGTAATTAAATCATATTTTATATACGAAGTATTCTTTAGCCTTTTTCGTCAGTACATTTTTCTCTCTGTTGAAAAGTTCATCTAGCTCCAATAACTGGCTAGATCATCGACTACTCTACATGCTTCTTTGTAAATATGCATTATAAGTGACACTCAAAGGTTAACAAGTAATTAATATCCTCCAATAATCACTTTAGTTAGCATATCATTTCCATATTGAATCGTGGAATGGCCTCTGTGGAGTCTGATTTTATTTGCAAAAGTATCAGAATTTGTTGTTGCGTTATCGCTAATCTGAATTTTTGTATTATAAGCTGAAAGTTCAGCCAATGTGTTAATTGTGAAATTAATTAAGACTTTCACCATCATCCTCGTTCATGAGACTATTTTTTTCTTCTTCTCTATATAGGGTTGTTACATGAAACAACTTATGTTTGTTCAAGTTTCAATTTGCAAATACACTAAAACGTCTAATTTCGAATATGAAATGAGTCTCTTTCCTTGAGCTAATCGTTGAAAGCTTGTCCGTAAAAAGCTTCAAACCAGTTATAAAGTGAATCGAGCTTTAAACTCAGTCCCACTTGTTTAGTACACGAGCTGAGCCCGAACTCAATTCATATTTTCATTTAGAAGCTAATCCTATCAAGCAACAACCCTAATATCACAAATTTTTATGAAGAATTGTGTTTCATCATAAAAGAAAAAAGAAGTCCTAGTGTGTTAGGAATTTTTAATAATTAATCTACGTTCTTTTCTGAAATATACAAGAAGAAAGAAAACTCGCTCCCTCCCTGTCTTTGTAAACATTCCCGAAAAAATGAGATCTTTTAGTAATATTGCAACAATCTTTTGTAATTCAGGTAGGATATAACCACAATTTTGAAAAACTGTGTGTTTCTTGATTCTTGACTTATTATCTTTCAATTCAAAATAACATGATAAATAAAAATCGTTTACTGTAATCGAGTCTGATATATAGCTAGCCAAAAATTGTTTCATATTAATTAATTATTAAGGACCTAATTTATGTACATTAATAGTCTAAAAAATTTGGTTTTTAGTCGTATATTTTAATCTGTTGTAGCAAATAGCTTATCTTATTTTTTAGATTACTAATTTTACTTGTTATAAATAGTATTAAAATGCTTTTAAGCGTATTGAAGTTGAATCATATCAAATTTTCTTCTTACTGGCAGCTGCATTTACCATATATTTGAAATTAAATATGGAAGTGTTTATATTTTTTTCCTTTTTTTGGGTGAGTGCAATTCTTCCTTTCTGAACATAAGCAGCCGAAAAAGTCTAAGTACGACTTGGTTGGAATGTAACTAAATAAACAACAAAAAATAAATTAAAAGGAGATCTATTGAGATTAGCGTGTACGCAAACCTTATTTCTATCTAGTAAAAATAAAAAGAAAAAATAATTTTTGATAGACACTCGGCTCATGAGGTACGACTTGGTTGGAAAGAAACTAAATAAGCAAACCAGATGAAATATTTAGTTATGGAAGGGGTCGTAACTCGAAAAACCTGCAGTCAATCCAGCATAATAACAGAAAAACAGTTCACTACCGCCAGTGTACATGTTACTCTCCTGTTGGATTTTGTCCATTACATAGTACTTGGAAAAATGTCAAAAAAGCTGGTGATAAAGACATACCAAAATGGGAAATTAAGCAAACTCCATCCTTTAAATTTTTAATTCATCAAGAAAGAAACTAGCTACTGGGTAGAAAATTAACAGTAAACTGTACGATTCATATCAGACTCCCTTTTTCATTGCCGTCAAGAAATCTTTTTTCAAAAAATAAAACGGTAAAATTTACTTGATCGAATATGTTAGTATACTCTTGCAATTAGGAAAAAGTTTTATATATGCCCTTGACCGAACGAAACTTCAACCTAAGGTTTGATTTTAAATTATAATCAAAAGTTAAGTGAATTTTGACCTTTATTCTCGAAAAATTATGAAAAGTAGAGTTCACTTATTTTTCACTTATTTTGTTCTGGAGCTCGATCTATGACAATGACAAATACAAAAAGATTTGATAACAACAAAAGTAATAATCGGCCAAAAATATAACGTATGGCAAAATTGATTTTCGAATCTCTAATATTAAGGGAAATTCGGACTGTTTCCCTTTATCTAATATAAGGTTGGCCTTACTTCGTTTATTTCGTTGAAAGGTTATTTTGTACAAACACGTGTATCAGGCAATTTGCCATTAACTTTTTCCTTTTTTTGTCTATGCTATGACTTGAACTCGATATTATAACTTTCATTCACTTTTTTTCACTTTATTCACTATTAGATCTAAATTTCTGATGCATTATTGTCTGAAAACCTATCGAGTACACAAGCAGATCTCAACTTACACTGATACTGGGATTTGTTCTTCCAACTTTTACTAATCACTGATGTGCTGCTTTTGTCACTAGAGATGGAAATAAACTAGTCATTCTAATAGATATTTTCATTTTTGGTAAATGTCTAAGCAGAAATATGGTAAATAAACTTTTACACTATGAATGAACGATCGTAAATTTTAAGAAAATTGCCTTTCGTAGTACTCTTTCCTTCCCATTTTAGTCGACTTTGATTTCAAGGAGATTAAGATTTAAATGTTTAGATAAATTATTATACTAAAGAAATTAGTTCTCTCAAAGATAGTACTCCTAACATAGTGTGGTAGCTGGTATTGGATTTGGATCAATTTTGCATGACGTTTTTTAAAGTGTCACACCATTAAGAATAACTGTGTGTCAAGTGTAATGTTAGACTTTTTTCTCATATCCAATAATTTTGTTCACGAATTAAGCTCTACATGGCCTATCAACAAGCCTCCACACTGGTGTTCCATGCAATAACTCATTAACAAGTTCCTTGAACTAAGTTGACCTTATCCGGAGATTCACTATTTGTCATCGACTTCGTTTGTGTATTTTATTGCCCACCAAAGACTAGAATCTAGCTTCTTTTTGTGTTTGCGCGTCTCCAAGCTATTAGTAAAGACAGTAAATCAAGTTCGGCCATGTCTTCCGCCATCTCCACATTCATCCTACCGAATTATAAGCTATGATACTAATTGTTAGGTTATGACAATTCAAAAATACGCTTTATCATATGGCGTTGCTTCATACACTAGCCCGTTTGACCACAGATTTTAGCTCATTTGAAGATTATTTTAAATAAGTGGTTGTTTATTAAAATGACCAATTTTTCAATTTCAAGATAGAATTATGAATTTTAAAGTTTGAAAAAGAAGTTTTAGGAGTTTTTCAAGGTTTTAATCACAAAACTAAACCAATTTTTTCATGTTTAAAACAACTTTAACTTAACACATACCTTTTTGTTGACATCGAAGTTTTAGGAGTCTTGAAATTCGGGAGTCTATTCGGGTTGCTTGAAGGTTACTCTACCAATACCCTAACTTTGAGGCTACTCTAATCCTACGCCACTCCATAAAAAGTATATCTCGAAAATTGAGGTCATCTCAGAAAATTTCATAAATTCTCGAGATATTCACAAAGGGATCCAGGCATAAAATAATATCGTGATCAATAGACATGCTTCTTGATCATCAAATAAGAACGATCTCTACCTCTCATCTCTTATTTTCCAAGTTCAAGAACGAGATCTAACAACTCGACCATGGAAGAACAACTTGCAAATTTGACGAAAGCAGTTGAAGGCTTGTCAAAGCATGTGCAAGATCAAGATGCTAATCTTTCCAAGTTAACAAATAAGTTGGATAGCATAATAGAAGAAGAATCATACAGACACCTTTAAATCTTTAAAGGTTACAAGAGAAATGGGACTCCTTCGAAAAGCAAGCAACGACAACTAAGGAGATCCAAGTCTCCGCTGAAGATCTAATTCCCGTTGAGAAATTGAAGAACTTCATCATGGAGGCTATCAAAGATAAACCTGAGTCGTCGTCAAAATTATCTCTCACATATGCAAAGTCGTATATGCAAAGATAAGTTAAAGATGCCTACTGGTTATCAACCTCCTAAGTTGCAACAATTCGACGGAAAGGGAAATCCGAAAAAACATGTAGCGCACTTTGTTGAAACTTGCAACAATGCTGGAACGTATGGTGATTATCTTGTCAAATAGTTTATTCGATCTCTTAAAGGTAATGCATTCGATTGGAACACAGATCTCGAATCTGGTTCTATCGATAGTTGAGACTTGTAGTTTAGGCTCGTGCATTGAGGAGCATTACGACTTGCAGTTTAGGCTCGTGCGTTGAGGAGCATTACGAAATGCAGTTTAGGCTCGTGCGTTGTAGAGCATTACGACTTGCAGTTTAGGGTCGTGCGTTGAGGAGCATTACGACTTGCAGTTTAGGCTCGTGCTTTGAGGAGCATTATGACTTGCAGTTTAGGCTCGTGCGTTGAAGAGCATTACGACTTGCATAGAATCTTCAGTTTCATCTTCGAATGAATACTTGCCCCCATTTTTAGTATCCGGTGCTTCTATTTCATCACCTTAGTCGTAAGGCTCAAAGACAGGTAGCCCTTGGTTGGCATTTATGGCCATTTGGCATTTATGGCCATATTTAGTTCCATATCACGAGCACGGGTTGCTAGTTCTTCAAAAGTTTTGGGCTTTATGCCTTGTAGTATATAGCGAAGATCCCAATGTATGCCTTGAATGCACATTTCGATGCCAGAAGTTTCCGTAAGGAGATCTTTGTAGTTGAGGCTTAAGCTTCTCCAACGGTTGATGAAGTCAATAACTAGCTCATCCTTTCATTGATGAGCATTAGTAAGTTCGATCATGCTTACGATGCATCTTGTGCTATAGAAACGATTAAGAAACTCCTGCTCTAGCTGCTCCCAACTACCTGTGGGTCCAGGTTCGAGATATGTGTACCAATCGAATGCACACCTTTGAGAGATCGAACAAACTGTTTGACATGATAATCACCGTACGTTCCAGTATTGTTGCAAGTTTCAACAAAGTGCGCAACATGTTATTTAGGATTTCTCTTGCCGTCGAATTGCTGCAACTTAGGAGGTTGATAACTAGCATGTATCTTCAAGTTATCAATTCTTTGCATATACGGCTTTGCATATGTGAGAGATAATTTTGATGACGACTCATGTTTATCTTTGATAGCCTCTATGATGAAATCCTTCAATTTCTCAACTGGAATTAGACCTTTAGTGGAGACT
Organism: Nicotiana obtusifolia; assembly: GCA_002018475.1. NCBI lineage: Eukaryota > Viridiplantae > Streptophyta > Magnoliopsida > Solanales > Solanaceae > Nicotiana > Nicotiana obtusifolia. The sequence continues at coordinate 165,460 of MCJB01029571.1, read as the reverse complement.
TGGATCTCCTTAGTCAGAGGAGTCCCATTTCTCTTGTAACCTTTGAAGATTTAAAGATGTTTGTATGGATTCTCCTTCTACTATGCTATCCAACTTGTTTGTTAACTTGGAAATTTTAGCATCTTGATCTTGCACGCGCTTTGACAAGCCTTTAACTGCTTTCGTCAAATTTGCGAGTTTACTTCTACGGTAGAAACTTCAATAACCATTGCTTGCATGATGTCCGTAGAGGATGAAGAATGAAATAGATCATTATTGGGATAGAGCTTGGAGTTCGCATTAATGGAGACTAAAGTAGATCCAGCGCTCAAGTCATCATCATAAGCTTGCACGAAAGGTTTCTTAGACTTAGATAAAGTAAGTTGGGCAAGAACGTTTTTGATCCTTTTGGCAACATTGTTCCCTTTTTGGGTCGTACTTGTAGAGGATCTTGCTCCTTTTGAAGATGAAGATCCGAAAATAGGGGTTGATGTGGATGACACTTGGAGTACTTGTTGCCCTAAAGAGCTTGCTTTGCTCCTTGTAACTGGCCCAAAACTTCCAAAGGTAACATCGAGGATTCTTTCCACATCAACATAGAACTTGGAATTAGCAGCCTCACTGGAAGTTGATCTGGAGTTAATTTTCTCTGAAGCCATTTCGTTGTTCTAGAAATTTGGTGATTGAAAAGTTGAGATGAGAGGTAGATATTATTCCACTGGGCGTGCCAGAATTTGTAGACAATAAATTTGCTTCGAGAAAATAATCGAAATTGAAAAATATTGCAACAATCGTAGTATTTGATTTTGAGTAATATGAGTGTTACAATCTCTATGAATTCTCTGATTCTTCTTTCCAATAGTAAATAAATTCAAGGGCCCTTGAGAGATCTTGAATCTATATTTGTTGCCACGAACGATGATCTTGAATTCAACTTGCACGAACTTTGATTTAAACTCGTATTCCTTGAACCTTAATTTTTTCTTCGTTCTTGAACTTGAACTTGATTTATTGAACTTGAACTCAATTGTTTGAAGGTTGAAACTTGTAGAGAAATTTGAGGCATTTGATCCACGAGCTCTCTCGTGCTTCCTGTTATAACTTCTGATCCCTTTTTGAGTTATGAAGACCCCTATTTTTAGTTGTGGGAGGGAAGAGTTGTGATGAGAACAAACTCTTTTCGACCAATCAGACTGAAGGGTGACAAGGCCGCATTTGATTGGCCAGAACATGTCACTTGCACATGTGAAGCGGTTTCATTAGCCTTTTAATTTGACTTGGCATGCCTTGTCATTCCGACACGTGACATGATCCTATTAGTTCTTCCGTTTGACTTGGCATGCCATGTCATTTGACATGTGGCACCAAATTGGGCATCTAGGAAGACAACATATTGGACCTGATGAAGTGGGCTCATCATTTATAGCCCAATTAATTAGACCCAAGTAATTAACTCAATTATACTAGCCCATAATATTTATTTGGACTAATATAACTTGAATTTAAAATATAGTCCATCTTGTTTTATGGATTTAAATCTAACAATATTTAATTATCTACACTTTTTTAACTTTAACTTCAAATATATAT